>CAHIKZ030005510.1:2030000-2132500 GCA_903632075.3 Acanthosepion pharaonis | reverse complement strand
ATTTATTAAACCATAGACATGAGTTAATGGTTTTTTGCCAACATCAACAAATTTTCCCATTAAATAATTAGCATAAAAAAAAACAAATTAAATTTCATAGTCTAATAAAAGGTTTAAAAGCATAACGCAATCATAAGATAGAAAAACCCTTTATGAAGTCGTCAAAAAAAAAAAATTGTAGTTCAGTGCAACGCGTTTATGTACGAAAGAGCCCTTTAGGAAAAAAATAAATAAAAAAAATAAATTAATAAATAAAATAAAACTCTTTAGACACTTCACGACGTATTATGGTGCCAACAGCTATCTTTCGCTGTGACTGACAAGACGATGTGCGTACATGAAACACCCCGATCCTACTTCGGCTTGACCTCTTTATAAAGGTGACTGATATGTGGATACAAATTAACTTTTATGTCCCTTATCAAGATGGTCACTCTAGCCGTTTCCATAATAACTAATTTTGCAAATGAACATGCTTATAAAGATGCATAAATTTCAAGATTGGTTATTCCTAAATTTTTGCTTGAGGATGAAACAGGGTTTGATACTTTAATTCAATTTAATTTTAATAATTATATTGAGGTTTTCGGCTCTTGTTTTGGAAATCATATTTTTTAAAATATATAATATATATATATATATATATATATATATATATATATATAACACACACATATTTATATATATTATATATATATATATATATATATATATATATATATATATAGATATATATATATAATATGTATACACATATTTTTTTATATTCATATCTAATTCAGATACTATTCAGATATAATTAGAATACCTGGTTTGTTTGCTTGTTTTTTTGTATATATAAGAGTTGCTGGTGTCTGTTTTTAAATCAACACACTCAGAGTAGAACAGTGTTTTTTTCCTTTTCCTTTTCTATTATCTCATATATAAAAATTTTATTCCTACCAAATCCAAGTTCTTGTGCCAAACACAAAACTTAGTAGAATAGCAAGACACAATAATAGGCACAAAATTATGAAACAAGATAACCACTGCATAAAAATTTTAAAAGGAAAAACACATTTATTTATAGTTTACACAATTATGAAAAAAAAAATACAGTAAATGATTGCACAAAAATTTCTTTTTGTGCACCTATTAAGGCTGGATAACAATTTTAAGGATTACTAATGAAAAGTAGAAAATAATTACGTTTAGGGAAAAACAAGGATTTTGGAATTGACAAAAAGAAAAAACAATATAAGAAGGCTGTTAAAAAACAAAAGTTCAATAGCCTTTGAGAAAAAACAAAAATAGCTACTTTCACAGTAATTTCTTTGAAAAAAAAGTCCCTTTTAATTTCATGCAGTTTGTGCTTGGGAAAATTTCTTCAAAATCTTTTCATTTTAGGCTGTTCCACCACAGGAGAATTTTCATTTGAACTTTTGGTCTCTCTGCAGCTGGTTGGTAACTGTTGCCTTCTTTGGGGTTCTCTTCTTGATGTCAAATGACTTCTTTGATGTTCACAACCTGCCTTGTTTCCTTGCTGTCCAAAATTCTTCTGCTCGCATCTACTGACCTGAGCCCTATTTATCTTAAAATTTAGGCTAACTTCAGGAAGTTATTAGAGTTTGAAACCACATCTCTCATGGGTCAATATATGCAAAAAGATAATTTCACAAATTTTGGCAGGTTTTAACCGCTGATCCGAAAAAGATACACAATTGTAATAATTTTTACACAAACATATAAAAAAATACACTTCACTCAAAAGAATGTGTATTAAAAAAATAACCTAGATGATTATACATTTAGATGATTATAACATTTTTAAAAGAATAAAACTTCAATTTTTATATATATACTGCTTCACAAAGGAAACAATAGCACAATGCAGTGTACAAGCTAACAGAGAAGAAAAAGAAAAAAAACTAACCTATTCGGAGTGCATTGATTTAAAAAAAAAAACAACAGACACCAACAGCGATAATGTTTATATATAAGCATCCTGGGAACTTTTGCTAGTGTGATTTTTTTTTATTGTGATTTTATGGCATTTCCATCTTGGCCTGATGGGCATTCTCTGCCTGCCTTTGGTGAGTTTGGTTGGTGTGTGCATGGTATGAATGCACCAACTACTCTTGTACCATCTTGAACTTGCCAAGGGCATATAAAATACCTATTTTCCCAAATAATAGTTGCTGACCACCTGATGATTGCTATAAAAACACATGAAATTTTAGTTGTATTTGACCATCATTCACCAGGAATTTATTGAAAAAAAATATATATAAAAGAAACAAACAAATAGACACTTTCTGGTTGTCAGATTTGATTTATAGCTGTCTCTTATCCTCAGAGATCCCAACGCATTTTCCTCACACACAGTTTTGTTTTTCATTCTAACCTGAATGTGTTGTTTATAGATTCCCACTTTGTCTCATCATATACATGTTTGTATATAATTGGACTTAAGGCCACATCATGTTGAAACACTGCTTCCTTATAGAATCACTAAAGTTAAGCAACTTCAAGCCTGGTCAATAACTAGATGGGTGACTGCTTGGGAATACCAGATGCTGTAAGCTTGGATGTGCAGGTGGTGTAATGTATAATGGCTTGGAATTGTTAATCAAAGACCTGAGTTTCAATTCCCATTGGGTTTGTTTTTGTTTCTTGCATGCCAATATTCTTAGGAAAGGCATGAATCCACCTCTTCTACACCCAGTTATGGGTTAATTAATAAAAGTTGTGTAAGACTAGACCATTATTATATCCCCACAAAAATAATTCTTATAATATAAAAATATTTCCTGGCTTTAAATAACCTGCAAATATTTGATAAGCTATAGAAAACAAATCAATCAATTTTATGTGTATATATAATTGGTATTTATTCTTCTGTATATCTTGCTGAGCTTTACTTTCATTTCAAGAATAACATTTTAAAAAATTTCCTTCAGTGAGTTTATCTTCATCATTATTAGCCAGTATTTTTATCATTTATTTCAGTTTAATATGTCAAACTGGTGCAATGTCCTGTTTGCTTTATTTTACTTGTGATCTACTAGATGTTCTTAAGACTCTGTTCTACTGTAGTGGTACATTATATTGACATATTTGCTTCTGTTGTGTGCCAGATTAAGTATTGTTCAGGGATATATTTTCCTTTGTTCATATTTTTTTCTTTTGAAGAAAGGCAGAGAATAAATTTACAGAAATGTAAAAAAGAAAGCAACAGCAATTATGAAAACAGTTAAAGTTATATTTGGATATTGGGAAACACTCAAGTAAAAAGGAATTAAATATACAAATTCATTTAATATTTTTTAGAAAAATTATAATTCATCAGTTCAATTTTCATTTGCAGGTTCAAGACATAAGTCACTGGTGATGACTCCTGAACATTCAGATTTAATTTTCACACTGGAACTGATCCACACTGAACCAACATATGAACAACCAGAACAAACATGGCGTTTTACATCAGACTTTGCTGTAAGTTAAAATAATGTCAGGCTACAGGTTTTTAAATCTTGTTTTAGTTTTAACATAGAATTGAACAAATATTTTTGAAAATGTTATTTATGATATTTTGAATAAAAACAACTTTTTTAAAAAAAAAATCTCCACTATAAGACTTAAAACAACAAACCAAAAAAATTACAATATTTTGATATTGATTTTAATTAAGTCTTCCTTTCAGTGTAATGGATATCAATCATTTTTAGTTTGGGTAGATCTGTTTGATCTTTCTTTCTTGTTAACACTTCTATTTTCAGCTAATTTTGACACTGACATTTTTTCTCATCTTTCAAGCTGTCTGGAAAAATTTTTATAGGGTTAGGATTCTGTTGTGCAAAATTTAAGATTATTTTAATAATCAGTTTTGGTTTTCATGTCAAGGAAATTGATGTTGCTGAAACACTAGTAATATCAAAAATTTTAATTTATTTCCAAAATTTAAACAAAAATCTATTATTTCCTTCAAAATTAGTAATTTAACTTCTTAATAATCTAATGAAACCATTTTTACTATTATGGAATTCCTAAAATATTAGGAAAGAAAAATAAATATTAGCTTACATCTTATATCTATATATATAAAACTGACTATATGTGTGTGTGTATTCGTGAACTACTCGAGAACCATAAGGCATATTTCCACCAAATTTGAAACATAGATTGTACTTGATACTGGGTGTGTCTGGGCAAAAAAATTAGTCATTTTTCAAAAATCAATAACCGATAATCGATAAATATAATGTTTAAATGGGAATTTCCATTAGTTTGGTTGTTTTTAAACTATCAGACTTGAAGTCTAAACCCTGAGACCAATTTTAATGAAACTTGATAAGTGTATGCAACTTACTGTCATGCTTATTATACGCTATATTGATTTTTGTTTCTCTCGACACTGGGACCCCAGGGGGATACCAAAGGTACCCAAAAAAATTCAAATTGCTTTGATTTTGATGAAATTTTGCATGTTTGTTACGCTCTTACAATGAGATAGAAATTGGTTGTCAGATTTTTAAAAATGCATGAGGGGGCTCCCAGGATGACCCTATAAACCCCTTGATGCTTCAATTGCTTTTCAAGTGTATTTTGTAGCAGTATTCCCCAATTTCAATGAAAATTTCAGTACATATTGAGATTATATCGAGTAACTGAAGTAGTCACTTGGAATTCACTGAAAATCAACATTGGGACCCCCACGAGTTAGGGGACCAGCAGGGAACCCTGAAATTTTCAATTAAGTCTACAGCCTTGGCCATAAAGTTGATTATATAGAAAACTTAAAAAAGATGTGCTTTATTATTTCAATTACTATTAGTCTTAAACTTGTCCTTTGGCTTGAAATTTGGGATCCCTAGGGTGAACTAAAGGGACCCCCAAATTTTCAAATTGCTCCAATTTTGACGGAATTTTACATGTATGTTACAAACTTAAAATGAATCAAAGATTATTATCAGATTTTGAAATCTACATAAGGGGCCCCCAAGATGACCCATGAACACCTTGCTGCCCCATTAGTCTTTCAATTGTAGTGGTTAGCAGCATTCTGATGAAAATTTGCACATAATTTGTGTTTAGATCAATTAACTCAAAATCAAAACTGACATCCCATGTGTCATAAATACATTATGAAAAATATCAGTTTTTCCCATGGATTTCCCGTTTTGGTACTGAAATAGTTTAGTTTGCATTAACTTGACGGCAAAAATTATATCCTTCCTTAAGAAAAAAAAAGAATAAGTGCAAACAAAAATGTGCACCGATAAGAGAAGTGCAGATAGGTATAAGACGTGTGTGCGAGATCAATTGAGATGTGTAGTGTGTACAATTGATTTTGCTCCACGTGCAATGATTGATTGAGTTATGTAGTGCGTACTATCGATTTTGTTTCACGTGTAGTGTTCATTAGTGCTATGTGATGAAATAAATGCAAAAAATCTCATTCAAATCAAAGTTGTCATCCAGTAAAAAGGTAGGCTGCCTTCATGCATGTATATTTTGAATTTTTGATACTTTAAATTTGTGAAAATCATATTATTAAAAAGTTTAAGCATAAATGCCAATTTTTAATTATGTATTTATCATCTTCTAATCAGCGTTTAAATAATGCTTACTAACTCATATATTTGGAAACTTGAACCCTAAAATTTTGACAGTTTTATTCTGAAAAATGCACTTTTAATAATGTAAAGACCCTCTTTTGATTCACTTATAATTATGCTAAACTTAGCATGTACGTTTTAACGTTCATAGTGTTTAGGTTTCTAGCTGCACATTAATTTTTATTTTTATCACTAGAACGTTTTTATGGTAGTCTATTTTTAGATAAATCCTAACTTTACGACTCACGAGCTTGCACATAACTGTTTACCACATTTCCGTGGTCTCCCTTATAAACTTGCATTTAATTTATTGTGGCTATATTTCCATTAATGTGTATAATATCCTTGCTTTTTAATTGATTACTACATTGTTATTCAAAAAGCTTAGCCAAACCCCTCCAACTACTGCCTGACAGTAATGCCAAGAAAGTGAAATCCTTCACTTGGACATGCTACTACTACAGCCAAACGCATGAAAGCACGGAGAAGAAACGCTTCACAACAAGAAACTCAAATTAGACTGACACAAAATGCCATTCGTACAGCTAATGCAAGGTCAGCAGAAACTAATGAGCAATGGTTAATTAGACAAGAAAGGAACGCTGCCAAATGAGAAAAGAATCAAAAACTGAGGGGCAAAGAACAATTCTATACAGTCTTTGTGAATGTTGGTTTTCAGCCTGGGCACGGCTGCTAGAAGAAGTCTTTGTTGAATTTCTTCTCCTTCCAATGCATGTTGTTCGTTCGATGTAGTTTGAGCAAAGGCTGTCAACAATGCATTTTTCCTCAACAATCTTCGGAGATCGATTGCGATTAATGTACTCTTCATTTGCTGACAAATATTTTTTTGTATCTTCTGTGCTTCTGTAAAAAACAACTTTCTCCTATTATAAATGTTTTCACACTTCATGTCATTATAATTTTTCACCATATAGATAAGAGGCACTAAAGAAAAATCTTCTTTATTTTAACTTTATAGATTGGATGAGGTTTGTGATCTTTTTTTGAATAAACCCAGGCAACACTGGGTAATGCTGCTAGTAAATATGTGTGTGTGTGTGTGTGTGTGTGGACAGAGATTGGATAATTAGTTGACTAATTATATTCTTTTTAATTTCATTTATCGATTTTCAATGACAATTTTAGTTTGGAGTGGGGTTGGGAAGCCAGAAGTCATAGCAAGACAAATCTGAACTGTAGTGTGTTGGAGAGTCTATAGAACTGAATGCTGAGATATTTTACCAAAATAACTTTGTATGAGATGTGAATAATCTACTCAATTAGTTACAGAGAATACAACAATTGCACAGTACATGAGCTCAGTGAATGGCATTACATTGATTACTGAGTAACTCCATATGAGAGTATCTGTTCATGCATATACAGTAGTTACCAAGTTGTATCAAAAACACACAATTTCAGATCTTCAAAATGATTGGTTTACATTCTATTTAGACCTTGTACACTCACAATCCCAACAGAAAATAAGTGATTCTAATTATCATATTTATCATATATATATATATATATATATTTAAAAAATGGCAGCTGGTAGTAATTTTAAAATTTTTACCAAATTTGGAATTTATGCAATGTCCAATATTACAGAAAATATTCTATTACCATATTTGTTTTTATATTTCTTTCAAAATCATGAAATTAAAGAATTCCAGTTGGAAATCTTTAAAATAAAATGATGTTTTGCAAGATCAAATTTTAATGATTCCATTTTCAGATGGTTTACATTAGAGTTGAAAAGTGTTACAAACAATTATAATAAAATAAATTAGAATTCTTATTAAAATAATATTAATAAACCAGCTTCATCTGAAAAATCTCAAACACACACACACATTTTCATTCATAATATTGGAGTCTGTCATAAAAATTTTTTTGTAGTATAAGCTATTTTAATTAAATAAAAACATTGTATTATAATAAATGAACTTATTTTAATTTGTCAATATTTCATATTTCCTTGTAGGTGAGGGATTACTCTGGGCAATACAAAATTAAACTTGTGCCTTGTACTACTCCGCTTGATGAGGAATTTGCTCTGCCCCTGGTATGTGACCCCAGAGATTCAATAACATTCAGCATGCCGATCCGTTTGAAGCAAGTTAGTGATCCAGTTCCGGTCAAGTTCAGTCTTAACACTGAATTCTATTTGCTGAAAAAACGAGAATTATGGCTCAGTGATGGTCCATTGGCATTTGATGAAGTTTCAAATGTGGCTTTTATTGAAGGTAAAAATGTTTACTCAATATTTTCAACATTCATTTCACTACATATTTTTGATATTATACTTTTGTGTCATAAGCTTGTTTATGTATCTTAATTTATTTCTATCTTAATTCATTCATGATCAATCTATTCATGACCTGTTCAGTATCTGAGATATTTGTATATTTACCTCTGCAATACCAACATCTTAGTTTATTTATAAGTATAAATGTTTTTTTTCATATTTATATAATCTGTTAAGTATTTTAAAAGCAAAATTTGATAATTTTTTCTACATTTATACAACTTTTTATGAGAGACCTTTATCTTCAGCCAGCAAAGAAGTGGCCTGTCAAGCTTGTTTTCTCATATGTGGATTTTGTTATAACAAGTGTTTGGTTGCAAAGGAAAAGAACAAACTAGGATCAAATTTTCAATAGCATGTATTCATCAAAATTTGAAATATATACATAGATGCCTGAAATTTTGCAAAAATTATTCATGTGTGGTTTTATCAGTTGCTGTTGGTAAAGAAAGCAATTAGGTGTAAGGGTGTTGTTGATAGGTCCAGGAGTTGACTGATTTCTTGGGTTGGGTGGTCAAGGTCATAGTTGGGGTCAGAGGATAGGTCAGGAGTGAATTAGCTGTTGGTGCAGTTTGACATACACCCTTCTTCATGGTTGAAATTGACACCTGCAAAGTGTTTGATGGGTTGGCAATTGTATGATGTCCAGATGTTCAAGCCAAACTGCCTGGTAAGGTTGGTTGGTAGATTGGTCTGTCAAGGTCACAGTGGTGAACTGATTTGTTCCATTGGTGGGTTGGTTGCTGAGGTTATGTCAGTGGTGACAGGGGATACTGGGAGTGGATAGTGAAGGTATCAGAGAAGGTCATGTTGTTGACACTAAGAGAGGCTTGGATTGGATAGTGAACATTGAGGTGTTAGAAATCATGGTGGTTAACCTTGGGATCCCAGCAGTGTCTAAGCTGGCCTGTTATCCGCATTTCATGTTGAAAGAGTCAGGTCAGATTAATGAAGCTTGGGCAAGGTCATGGTTGTGACAAGAGAAGCAATTATAGCAGTAATGGTGACAGTCCACCTGCATGTCAGCCTTTCAACCTGCAACTGTGTCAGTTGTTTATGAGGGATTTCATTTAAGCAAATCTGGTGGTCCCTAGGATCATCTTTTTTTCTTCTTTTTTTGCAAGAACGAAAAAAAAAACACTGGCTATTGATTTTATTGTGGGGATTTGTATTGTAGAGATTTGTTTTGTTTTCCAGGTTCAAGTGATATCAAATAAATTCATACAATCAGTAAAATCCAAGTTAAATACATTCATATAAATAGAAAATAATGGTAAATATTTATAGTGTTTTTTTTTTTTCATTTTTAAAATACTTTTCAGGTGATTTGATTTATGGACGCATCAATATTGATCCTGTCCAGAGTTTGCAAGACTCATTTTCCCTCAATATAGAAAAAGTTTTCATTTGTTCTGGCAAAGATGGCTACATTCCTAAATACGATCCAGACAATCAAGAATATGGCTGTGTTGTTGATTCTCCCAATTTGCATGATGTGTTCAAAATCTTGGTAAGTATTAAATAAAACTTTCTATAGAGAAGTCAATTAACTAATTAATTAGTTAATGCTATTAGAATCTTGCTCTTTTTTGTTACCTATTAAGATACAAGATCACTGATAATATGACTTGGTGTATAGTACATTGGATCTGTTTATTTTTGTTGGGAATTAAAGTCAACAGAGTATTAACTGTTGTGATTAAGATTTGAACTTGCTTTATTGATCTCAAATGTTGAATCACAAGCACCAACACACTTCTCTTATCATTATATGTACAAACATCAATAGAAATCTAACAAGACAATATGTATCTTAATACACATACTTTTACTTACATTTTAATGATTATTTCCTTTATATATATATATATATATATATATATATATATATATATATCCAAGTATAGGATTGGTGTATACAGAATAGATTCCAATAACCAAAAATACTATTCTTAAAAGAGTGCTCAATACAGAGTAGAGCAAATATAATTTATTTGAAAATTATAACATGAACATGTTATAAAATCACTACAAATATAGCCATTTTCTTTCAACACTTCTGGTTTTATTTTTCAGTTTTATAGTAAAATTTAATATTACTCAGAATTTTAGTCTAACCCTAACATTAAGCCATTAATAATTATAACCAAGGTTTGTTGTCAAGTTTTTTGAATTCTCATATACTCATAGCTTATGTAACAGTGTTTCCTCTATTGAGTGGTGTTTGGTTGATTTGAACCTTTTAAAACTCTTTATTCTACATTTCAATAGACATATATATATATATATATATATATATATATATATATATATATATATATATATATATATATATATATACACCCTGTCTGAAGTTATTAAGCAAATCATATAAACTTTAATAGTTCAAATTTGGTTTGAAAAAATTGTTAAATTTGAAACAATCAATTTAGATGTCAAAACAAAGCCCAAGTTAAAATTTTAGGTTGTATCAATATGTTTTATTGAAGTTATTTGATGTATTCTAAAAAACTGCTGTAGACTGCCAACTAATCACATTTTAATCAAAGCTACTAATTATCCATAGATTTTGTTAATTTTTTTACTTCAGCAGGTTCAATTTCTGACATGATAGTTTTAATTGCTTCCCATATGTCAGCTTTTCTGTTATATTGTTTGCCACCTTCATTTAATTTCATCTTCACAATTGACCATAGATTATCGATCAGATTCAGATCAGGACTTGATGGTGGCCATTCCATTATCTCCTCTCCTGTAAATCTTTCATACTCAAAGAATTAACAGGTAAGCTTAGATATATGAGAAGGAGCATTGTCATGCATAAGTACATGCTTCAATTTGAAACTGTGAGACTGTGGCATGTACCTTGTTCATAAAGTCTTGTTCATAAAATCACAATAGTTAGCACTGTTTAGTTTAACTCCTTCATCAATTTCGAATGGTCCAATTATGGTTTGGATGACAATTCCAGCACATCTCATAACATTGTTGCCTTCTTTTAACTACAGACACATCGGAATTGGATAAAATCCACCCTTTGGCCCATCCGTCAGGTCCCTCAAATATCACTTGAAATTCCTCTGTGAAAATAAACTTTTAGTGAATTTTAGTGAATTTTCATGTATTTCTTGGTCCAATTTTGAGGTTTTAAAATAATTGCTTTAGTAAGAGGAGTTTGCCTAGGACATTTTTTTACAGATCCCAATTCACAAAGTATTCTACATCTTTTGTCCCTCACTTCCAACTTTTTCAAAGATTTTGTAGGGGTACTGAACATATTTGGTTAATTTTTCTCTCTGGAGATAAAACTGGCACAAGGCCATCTCCAGATGTACTTTCCAAATAAGACCCCTTTCCCTATTATTTATTTTATGAAGATCAAAAACTCTTGACGTTAGACAAGAAAGGAGAAATAATGATTCACAAACATATTGTTTCAAATGTAACAATTGAATTTATTAGTGTTTGGTATACATGCATGAATACTGAGTGAAAAGGTAGGACAGAGTCGTGTCCCTTTGATTTGGTAATAGTTGTACCTGAGTTCATATTAAAAGGAAGTAATATTAAACTGTAATATTGAGTGTTTGGAATTGTATAAATAAGTTAGGTAGAGTTCAAAGATAATACTTGCATGAATTAAGTATTGTTTATTTAACGTCTGACTGAATTAGTCGAGATGGAGTTCCTTTAGGGTCACATTTTGGCAGCGTGTTGAGATGTACGAGTGACATAGATAAGTTAGGCTCAAGTCAGGAAGAGCAGGAATGGAGAAGAAAAAAAACATCACACGTGTTGGGTTTATATAATGGTCATGTATTACGTGACTGGATCAGAATTTACTTGGCACCTAAATTGACTCTGCATGTGAGAGCGATCTGATTGGTTGAAACTGACCAATCAGCAAGTTGGATGTACTGTGATTGACCAATGGTTCCTTGTTGATATTTTGTATGAAAGTAGGATGTTACTTACCAGATAGGAAGAGTGCATTTCCTAAAAAGAGGAAAGGCTGGTTTGTTGTGGAAGATTCCACAATTTGAGCACAGGTCAAAAATGGTTGTTTCACTATAACTCGCTTTAGTTTACATTCATCTCAAGGAAGCAAGTTCTTAAGGCCTTTTCCTTCACTTCAAGTTCTCAACTTGCTTATATTCTCAACAGCTTACTTTATTGTTCAATGATCTCTGCAAAGCTCCTTTTATATCTCCAATGTGGACATAATAGCCTCACTCAATAACTTTGTTATTTTCTGTTTTTCAGGAGTTGTTAGATCCTTCCCTTTACCCATGTTTCAACATATATTATGGACAAAAAGAAAAATAGTTTTTATTAGATTTCAGAGGTCTTAAGCTAATATTAATTAAATCTGCATACTAACTTCAGTCTGTCCATTTTCATAAATTCCAAATATCTCAAAAACTAACCAGTAAAAATGTCAGAAAATTTAGTTAAATATTTTACTAAGGGTGGAAATGGATGTGTTTAATTTGACAAATATTGGTTCAGAACTTTTTGAGTTATTGAGGTTTATTTGATTTTCATAATAACTTCAGACAGGTTGTATATACACGTATTGGCTTGAAAAAAAATTGTAGCACTTTTCAATAGCAGGCATTTTAACACATAATTTTATTTCTCACATTAAAATTTATGACATTATGCATATTTGTGTAGAGACTGTGGATAAAATGTTTTCATTGAAAGTGAAAATGGAGGAAAATCAAGTTGCCTTTTTGTCATTTGATGCCTTTTTATTTCCAGAAAGAAAAAAATATGCTGTACAAACAGCAGAAAAGATATGCACCACTTAAAGAGATGGTGCCATGTTTGAAAGTAGTTCACTAGGTTCAGAAGTAGAAACTTTGATTTGGAAGACTAAGATAGGCTTGTAGCCATTACTGATGAATAAATCAAAATGCTGATTAAAAATAATCCAGGTCTCACACCATAAAACATCACAGAGTTGCTTCACATACCTGTTGTAACACATTTGAAAACACTTGTATATGTGAATCACTACAATGTGTGGGTTCCTCAAAAAATTTAATAGACAATATTCCAATTTGCTATTATGTGCTTTAATGCAACAAAATTTAACCATTTTTTAAAAGAATGGTCACATGAAAAATGTTTTTTTACAACAATGTGAAGTGAAAAATGTCCTAGGGAAAATGAAAAGGCGGTCTACATCTGAAGAAGGCAATACTGTGTATCTGGTGTGTTTGGATTTCCACAAAATCGATTGTTGAATTCAGATAAGTATTGTTCCTAACTGGATCAATTAAAGGCAGCAATCGATGGAAAGTATCCAAGACTAGCCAATCAAGGGTATCATTTTCCATCAGGACAACACCAGACTTCATGTCTCTTGCAGACTTTACAGAAATTGGTACAGCTTGTCTAGGATGTTCTACTATATTTGAAATACTCACCAAATCTTGAAACTTCAGATTACAACTTACTTTGATTCTTACATAATTCTCTTAATGGGAAAAACTTAAATCCTCTGGAGACATTCAAAAATCACTTAGACCGTTTCAGCACCCAGAAATATGCCAAGTTCTGGGAGGATGAATGAAGCTACCTCAAAAATGACAAAAGATTTTGGATCAAAATAGTAGATATGTGATTAAGTACATTTATGTACAGATATCTAAATATTATCTTTGAAATTCACTTAAAAGATGCTATGAATTGATATCAATATTTTATGCTAGCTAACATTTCTAATTATTATATTTAGAAATAATTAGAAGTGTTAGCTAACATAAAATATGTCACTGAGGAATTTTCAAAACCTACATTGATCTGGGATACTGTACTTATTTGTTAGATCATCACAATATCTTAGATAATCATTGATTTTACAAGTATATTATAGAGATTTACTTTATACTGTAACAAATTAGATCATTTGTTGTTAAGTGTCCAATTAATGCAATTTGATAGAAAGATAGAATTAATGAACCTCAGTTCCATTATCATTCCACCATGAGTCTTTTATTATTATTATTTTGCAATCATTCTATAAAAAGATTTTAAAGTTCTTCTTTGTAGTATTTCTTCTTTTTCTTTCCTCCTGCTACCAAACTGATTTCATTATATTTTCACCAGAAACTTAATTTGAATTTTAAAATATTGTTTCATCTTTAAATAAGCAGAAATTCCCAGCATTGCCTGGAACAAAATACTAAAAATATAAGATTAAATGCAGCAAAATTATTAAACTATTGGGCAGTTCATACTCCTTCCACGTCTTTTGAACAGAAGTAAAGATTTATCCGTTGTTTCCTGTTGAAGAATTGGTTTCCGGTTCCACCTCTTAAATTTTCCTCATTCTCTTTCACTCTCAGTAGCCCCTTGATCTTAATGGTATTATCGCCTTATCTGGGGTGAAATGATTAAAAAACAAAAAACACACAAATTGATTTTTCCTCATAACCAATAGACATTTGTATTAGAACTAAGTGAGGAAGGAGATAGTATATGGAAATGTTTAAACAAAATGAAGTATTGGGATATACTATAAGTTGTTTTGTTTTTGTATAGGAGAAAAAATTGATAACAGACAAAAAAATTTAAAACTGTAAATTTGACTCATGAAAAGAAACTTATTTAACATTACTGTGTCATAGATTATAATGGATCCACATTGTTAGATGTAAAAATCAATTTGTAAATGGAAACATTATTCTTTCTTAATAAATCAAAATCTTTTCTTCTGTACTAAATTCAACTTAAGTAATCATTGAATTATTATTTGTCAATTATTTTCTAAAAATAATTATTTATAGGAGAATCATTTTTGGTATTTAAAAAAAAATATTTTGTTTTGTTTTAATTGTACTTTTAGTTGGTTTCATTAGGGCTGTGCCTAAGGTCAATATATATATATATTTTTTTTTTTTTTTCTATATTTTATTCAGTTAGCTTAAGTCTAAACAAAACTAATTCCAGGTTAAGATTTTTAACTAATCTAATCTAACATCTCATTATGCCTAGTTAATGACAATCCCCGTTTGGGTTGTTAGACACAAATTAAGTGAATAAATGGACAAAATTGTTCTCTAAAATTCTTTCAATAAATTTACAGATGTCTACATTAACAACTAAACAAAAAAAATGTTTCTTTGATGAATAAATCTTAGTTTGTCAATGCTGCAATTACTGTTGCCCTAAAGAAAGGTGGATAAGTAAACTAAATTAAAATTTTATCATTTTATCCTTCCAACCACATATTCTTTCCAATCAGTAAAAATATTGTAAAAATTTGCCATATTTTTTTTCTAATTTTCTTAAATGTGTAAATGTTTCAGAAGCTTTAAATAAAATTCATTTATTATTTATTTTAGAATATGTAAAAATTTTTAAACTGGATTTTACAAATCACTTGTGGCTTCAGAGTTTTTTTTATTCACATTTCATAATTAATCAAAATATATAGGAAAACAGAAATATATTTAAAAGAAATTGATAATTAATATAAAAAATGACAACTCATACACTTAAAAAGTTATTTTTTTTAGATTGATTCATTTTCTATAGCTTATCAACCTTTTGCAGCTAATTTAATGGCAGAAAATCTTTTTAGATTGTAAAAATTTTTGGTGTGGTAGATAATAAGTGATACAAGTCTTTAGTGATACAAGTCTTACTAATTAACCCATAAATGGGTGAAAAGCAATGGATTAATATCTTTCCCGAGGGTATTTGCACATAAGTGAATATAATGAATCCTAAAGGTGTTGAAACTCAGCTTTCTGATTAACAATTTTGAACCATTATACATTACACCACCTGCACATCTAAGCTTACAGCACCTGGTGTTTCCAAGCGGTCATCTATGTAGGAACTGACTAGGTTTTGACATTGCTTAATTTTGGTGATCATACGGGAACTGGTTTAAACAGTTTGATGTGGGTTTTATATTGGCCTGCAAACAGATATCAAATGACAGAAGACAACAACAAACAAAACAAAGACTTGAATAAAAATAAATATTGCCAAGTTTATGTCTGTTAAAGAAAAATACATAAAGAAAAATGAAACTAGACAAAAGATAACTCTGCAAGCTCATGTAGTGGGTGAGAAATAGCCTTGTCCTGAGAAGAACAGTTTCATGGCCACTAGAGAGTGTTGTCCTGAAAAGAACTGTTTATTGCATAGTGTTGGCAAAGATGGCTGGAGCAGCAGGCCTACTGGAGCAGCAGGAGCTGGAGATAGCTGGAAAGATGGCCAATGGCAAGCTGCAGATGATGATGGCTGGACCTGCTGCTGCTGGTGGCTAGGAGCTGTAGGCAAGTGGTTGATTGCTGCTAGAACAGATACTATATTTTGATCGTAGCCATCTGGGTGGCAGAACTCATGTATTAACCCATGCCTCTCCACAGAGATGGGATACAACACAAGGTCAGTTGTTTAACATAGGGTACCCAAGGGCATACACTCAGGTCACTGGTCAAAATATTTGTCAATTTTTACACAGCCCACACTTGCATGGGATCAGGCACAATGCACTTAGATGATCATGGCTGTGGAACAGATATTACAATATGATCTCTATTTACCAGAGTCCATTAGTCTCGCCTGGAGAGTATGGAGCTCACAGCTCTCAACTACATGAGGTATCTATAGCAGATAGGTTTTACCAGATAAGCTTGTTAGCCCTAACAGGTTTTGAATTCAGTGTTGGCTTCCTAGGCTGATTGCCAACCAAGGCTAAACAAGCCAGTCTGCCCTGCTATTTAACTCATAACTAGTGAGGGAGAAGAAGATATGAACACATACTTTTCCCAAGGATACTTGTGCATACATGAAATCCATCAGAAAATCATATATACACTTCTGTTTTATTGTTTTTAAAATATCTATACACAGTAACTTCTTTTCAGTTACAACATCAAAAGCATGTTGTAAATGAATAAATGTGCTTAGCATGTTGTATTTTATAAATATTCATTCATAAGTCCATATGTACATGCAGATATGCTAAGCATATTTATTATTTATTGTGTTTTTGTCATTTAAGTCAATAGTTATTCACCATATTTAAAAATCTGAGAACAATAGCTACTAGTCTGGTGTTCTGGCTATATATTTAGAGATTCTTGAAAAAATCCAAAGAAGAATCTGCAATGTTATTGGTGTATCAGCTTCAGTCACTTTTCCACTACCATAACATGGTTTCACTGAGCCTTTCATAGTAATTGTTCTGATAAACTTTCCTCTTTAGTACCTAGACTTTATGAAATTAAGTAAGCACAGTACTAGATTGGCAGCCAGGTCTCATTGTGTACAGTTGAAATTGCTTGATACAACCTTAAGTTCTATGCTAATAGTTTTTTCTATCACACTTCTCACTTGTAGAACTTTCTTCTAGTTTTTTGCTGACCAGTTAAATTTGATCTTCAAAAAATTTAAATGTACTGTCAATTGATATCTTCTGTCTTCTTAATTCCTGTTCTTTTATTGTTCTCTGCTTAATAGTGTTTTTTCCATCATATTGTCTAACACTCAGTAACACCTTTCATCTTAGTAGTTTTATTTCCTTGCTTGGGGTGAAATGATTATAAAATTATAATATTCATTGCTTTTGTTTTTAGTTCTCTCTGTAAATAGTGAAGGTAAATTATTTGATTTTTATTTTTTTCAGGACAAAGGTGCAACGCATACTGCTGATAAATTATTCCACAATATTTCTTTCAATGCTACATTGGCTTCAGAGGATCCAACAGCTTATAAACTGACTGAAATGCCTGGAATTGATGGCTTCTCTCTGTCTTCAAAACCTCTCTTCCAGGTAAATAATTCAAATAATCTCTTTGTAATATATAGACATATGTACATATATGTGTTTGCTTGTTATTTTTGCTAAATTCCTTACTATTACTTATAAGGCAATTTATTAAAATTACTATCACATTATGCTACATATCTCAAATGAGTTTCAGTAGCATGCAAAACCATTATGAGTTATGCTGGGTCATATGCATTCTATAATTTATTAGATGGTTCTAGAAGAGATGGCACATTTTTAAATATTATTCACTTGATTAATTTGATTAGTTTTGTAAAGTGAGTTTTGAAATAATAGATTAAATATCAATAAAACTAATTCCTGAAAAACATTATTTATTTGACACACACACACACACACACACACACACACACACACACACACACACACACACACACACACACACAAATGGATACTACATGGATTTGTGGATGCATGTAGACATTAACTTAAATAATTCTAACTTGCTGAACATGAGGTCTGAATTAATGTCTACATGCATCCACAAATCCAAGTACTTGCTCAAAAACATTGATCCCAATTAAAAGTGATGGCATAATGAATTCTATGAATATTAATATAATACGCAATAACTTCTAATACCCTCTGAACTCATTAACTATAACTTTACATATATACCTATACACACATGCAATGTAATATTATTGTAATTGATTAATTTATAACGTGTGTGCATATATAATTTCACTATTATAAGCACATTAGATACATAGTCCCGACCTATTATTTATTTAGTTCTCTTTTTATTTATTCATTTGATTTTTTTATTTATTTACTTATCTTTGTATCTTTATATTATATTTCTAGTTTATGAAAATGGGCATAACTCCAGATTTTTACATAAAAAATATGTGATTCAAATTGTATGACAGAATTGAACCACTTGAAGTAACAGATTCATATAAAATATATTACATATGAAATACATTTTTATTTTTTTTTAAATGAGTTAGTTTTCACATATGCAAATTTGAATATGTATTTTCATTTACCTCCTTTTGTAACCACCATAACTAATAGTAAATTCGACAGATGCCCAAAAAGAAAACATATCAATTCATAATCTCAAAAGTTGTTTGCATTCTTACAGCAATAGCCATTACTTTTGATTATGACCTAACAACCTTCACAGGGCAATAAGAAGACATGCTGACCAATAGTCTGCTATAATAATGACATCTCCCACCATGTCGATGGAAGACGAGACAACACAACTTTGTTCTATATACTATATTCAATTTCTTCCATTTAACAGAAATAACCCACAAATCTAGTTTCACCAACTCTAAGCTTAACTGCAAACATAAAATATAACTTCACAGGAGAGAGAGGGATTGTTACATGTGTCAGAGAGGCATTAATAAAGGAAATAGCAAATGAGGTGGATGATATCTTTGAAAATGTGTATAGTGATAGTAAAAAAGAAAGGCTAACTACGACTTTCGTACCAGCAAAAAGAACAAAATGTCAAAAGAAGGTTTTTTCCATTGACATCACACTATTATTTTAACTACATTCACTTATCTGCAATGTTTATTGTTTTTAAAGGGGATAATTAGTATTGTAATTAAACTTAAACATATGTTGAAAATAAATTTATACATTTTTTACACATATATGCCACCTTCATTCAATAATTTACACAAGGGACTATGACATCTAAATAGATACATGCTTATATACATACATATATATATATATATATATATATATATATATATATATATATATATAAATATATGTATATATATATATATATATGTATGTAAAACAAACCATCTACTCAAACAGGTAGCCACTAAAAATAAGGTTTGAAATAATAAAAATATGTCAGATTAAATAATTAAAACCATTAATTCTTTAGAAATTGCTTTGTTTATGTTTATGAAACTGAGCAGATATCACTTTCAAGAAAATCTGAACAAGTTACTATATATTAAGGCAAAAAGAACCTTGCTTCACTGTGAAGCATTCTGTAGCTGAGTGGTCAAAACATAAAGGATCTAGTTTCTTCTACAATGGGAGATAAAGGTTGGAATCCTGGTGAACAGTAAATTTTCTTTATTAAGTTTACTCAAGTGTGTAGGCTAAGAGACACAATAAACACTATTTAAAAATACATATTGTCTACTCAAATACAGGTATCCTCTAAAAATAACATTTACATTTGAATATATGTATATATGGGATTAATGCAAATAAAATTTGTCACTTTATTGACGGTATTGACATTGATTGATTATTTATATTTTTTACACACACACATATATATGCATATGCAAATAGGGATTATATATATATATATATATATATATATATATATATATATATATTATTGCACATATAGTGCTGGTATTAATAAAACAGTGCTTGATGTAATACAATAGAGGTATTAAGAATATATCAATAAACTTGGAGTTTCATACACAACACAATCTTCAGGTGCTGAGTATAGACTGACCATTACATAATTTAAATTTTAATAAAAATATCTGATTATCTGTTGGTGTATATCACACTGGGATATTTTTATTATTAAAAGATTACTAGGTCTTTTTTTATATAAAAAACAAAAACAAACTGTAATTTACCTAAAAAATAAACTATAATTTATATTAAAAATTAATCTGGATCAATATATTTAAGTAGATATTTATTATCAAGCCTACATGTAACCATCAATTCATTTCTCTTGTTTAATAATCTGTGGATATTCAAATGTTTTAAGATAATTTTTCAACAAGACATAAGTTATATTTATTTTCTTTCCTGTTGTAAGGTAATATGTATATTTATTAATAAATACTTAATGGCTAGGTTGTATTACATGGAATACTGTTTTATTAACACCAGCACTGTGATATATTATAATTATATTTATATATATATATATATATATATATAAATTTACTCACATGAACAAACACATGATATACAGGTGCAATGGATAAAATGGTCATCTAAATTACACAAAAATGAAAATAACACTGACATCTAATTTTAATTTTAACAGATATATTTACCAAAATTACACAAAATATCTTGAAATACTAAAGAGTAAATTTATTAAATAAAATCACCATTGGCTTCAACAATGGCCTCCATACACCTTCGGATTCTTCTGCATCTTGTCTGGATGGTCTCCTTGTTTAAGTTTGTAAATGCTGCCATAATCCTTGTCTTCAATTCATCTTGGGTGTTACAATGACTTTTGATGGTCTCTCACTCAACTGCACCCACACATAATAATTAAAAGGGTTGCAGCCTGGGGAGTTAGGTGGCCAGATGTAAGGGGTGATGTGGTCACAGAAATTGTCTCACAACCAGGATTGGATTCTCCTGATTGTGTGGCATAGTGCAAAGTCCTTTTGCCAGACATAGGGTCTTCCAGCAGCCAACCTCTTGAACCAAAGCTGCACTACCTCCTTAAGTCACTTGATGTAGGCTTCACCAACAAATTCAGGAGTTCTTTTCTCATCAGAGTGAGTTTTCTGAGGTCTCGTACCTTTGTAATCACGATTAGATTCAGCCAACTATTTTCAAATCCTTTGCACTGTCCTCAGATTGACACCCAAACACTCTGAAATATTCATATTGGAGCTTCCAGTATGAATTCCAAGCAATACAGCAAGCCATTTCCAAATTTCTGGTGGAGTGACTGGTGTCATGGTGCTATTTTTCTCACAGATGGTGCTCAACTGACCCTGTTATACTGTGCAGTTGATGAAATCAAAAACACTGTGTGTGAGCAAAATTAAAAATATAAAATGGTGACAATTTACCTATCGCACCTCACACACACACACACACACACACACACACACACATATATATATATATAAAATCACCTGCAACGCATGACTTAATAAAAACATGAATATAGTGAAATATTGTTATAAATATATATCTGAATTTCAAAGTCAAACATAATGGATCACACACATGAGCTCACACACACACAAACACACACATGATTTTGAGGATGACTTTATTGCATGAAACTTGAAGTCACCATGAAGTGTTGTGTCTCTGAAATATATAGATTCTTGAGCACTTTGTATTGTATTAAGTTGAGGTAAATTCTTCAGTGTATGTTATTTTGTCATTTTCTTTTCTTTGGTTTGTTAAACATGGTTTCTTTTGTTTTTTCTTTTGCTGTGTTCAAAGTTTCAATAATTTTACTTGAATTAGGTTGGGGGAGAATAAAATTCAAAACAAGATGGATAAAGGCTTTTGACTAAGGATTACATCCTAATTACAAAAGTGAAATGCATCTGTGGGAAGGAATGCAAAAATCTGCAAAGACTTAAAATCTACCACAAGAACAAACCCAGAAATAACTGTCGGGAAAAGAAATTTTGCCAGCTGGGATGTGAGCTAAGATCCCTAATGAAACAATAGAAAAACAAATGAGGTGGAAAAGCCATCACTTTCTGAACTCCGAGACACATTGAGGTTAAATTTAAAACTCTTTGTAGAGCAGAAGGTCATAGAAAATGTGTGAAAGAGAGGGCTAGGAAAAGAGCACCCTTTATTTCAAACTCTGTTGGTTTTGTGAAGAGATTACTTGGGGATAAAAGAAATGGTAATCTTGAGTGTATGACAGAAGAAATAAATTTTTTCCTACGAGAGACACTCAGTGATCGAAATAGAGGAAATAATCTAGGAGAAAACTATTCAATTGTACCGTTTGAACTGCCAACTTGAAGGCACCGACCTTGAAATAATTAAAGAATGTCATATTGGTAGCTAGATCAGCTTCAGCCCCAGGACCCAACAGTGTTCCCTGTAGTGTCTATAAGAGATGTTCAAATATTCAGGTATATCTCTGGAAGATATTCAAAGCAATTTGGAGGAGAGGTAGTGTTGCAAAGCAGTAGAGGTTGCCAATACTCTAAAGAAATTGAACAGTTCAGAATGATTTCTTTGCTGGATACTTAAAACAAAATCTTCTTCAAGGACACTAGAATTATCTTACAAAGATACTTCAATACAGAAGAGTGGGATTGCAGGCATCACAGGTTACCTGGAGCATATTGGTGTGATAACGCAACTTCTAAGAAGAAACAAAACAAGGGAAGGGTAATCTAGTGATACTGTAACTGGACCTTGCTAATGCATATAGACCATTCCACATAAATTAGCTGAGGAAGTTCTAAGAAGATACTATGTGCCTATTTGTGTAAGGAATCTCAAACAAGATTATTACAATAATTTCAGCATAAAGACAACCTCCAATTAGATATCTTCCAATTGACATTGGCTAGAAAGGGGGATTATCACTGGATATACAAGAACAGTGATATTATTCACATGAACTATGATCATGTTGGTAAAATCAGCAGAAGTTGTGTGTTGAAGTTTATCGATGAGAAATGGAGTATGACAACCACCAATCTGTGCATATATGGATGATAGGATAGTTACTGCATCTACTGTTCCTTGATGTTCGTGGATATTACAGGGTTTAGAAAAGATATTGACTTGGGCAAGAAAACTGACAAAATCAAGGTCATTAGTATTGAAGAGAGAGATTGTGATTGAAACTTTCATTTCAAGATAGGCTAGAACCATTATCCTGTAATTAAACTTTCATTTCAAGATAGGCTAGAACCATTATCCTGTAATTAAAAGAAAAGCCACTTAAGTGTCTGGGTAAAATATTCAATGCTAATTTAAAAGATACAGATGCTACCCAGAAATGTTTTACAGATCTCAAAGCAATGTTGAGCAAAGTGGAAAAGTCAGGGCTGCCAGTCTGTTTTAAGGCATGGATATATCAATATGCCATTTTGCAAAAGATTCTGTGGCATTAACAACAGTTGGGAATATAGAGAAGAAAGTTAGTGGCTATTTGAGAAGATGGCTTGGACTACAGAGGAATTTGAGCAGTGCAGCTCTGTATGAAGTATCAAATGCATTGCAACTAGAGGATTAGTTGAGGAGTTTAAAGTGGCAAGGACAAGGGAGGCAATCCTATATAGGGATTCAAAAGATCCTAAAGGTGAGAAGCAGGAATAGAGGTTCGAACTGGAAGAAAGTGAAAGACATTGCATGAGCTCAGTACAGATTGAAACAGAAAACACTAGTAGGAGCAGTGGTAGTAAGAAGATCAGGCCTAGGTTACTATCTGAATCATATATCAACAGAGGGCCTAGACAAAATGGGGAAACCTAGAAAAAATGAAGATTTCCTGGACGGATCTCTGGTATACTAATCCCAATAACACAAGCTTCTGTGGGCAGGCAGTGTATGATACAATACCCAGCCCAGCAAACCTCCACATGTGGGAAAAGAGTGAGTCTCCACTTTATCTGTTATGCCAGAAGAGAGGATCCTTCCAACACTTATTGAGTAGCTTCCCCAAGACATTAAGTGAGGCGCAGTACTGGTGGCACTAAGTTTTAAGTGCCATTGCAACAATAATCTCAAGGAGTTTCCAAACAAACCAATATGAACCAAATAAGATGATGAATTTCATCAAAGCTGGAGAAACGGTAAAGATATTACAGAAGAAGAAAACATCCCTCTTCATATCTGCTCTGGACTGTCAAATGACAATAGATATAGACAGGCAGTTAAAATTCCCAGTGAAAATAATACAGACTAAACTAATTCCAAACATGATTATTTATTCAGAAAAGACCATGCAAGTAGAATTAACAGTCCTTTGGGAAGAAAACATGGATGAAGGCCATGTAAGGAAACTTGGGAAATATTTACATATTGTAGAGGAATGCAAAAGGTGTAGTTGGCAAGCTCAGTGTGAACCAATTGAAATTAGATGCAGAGGCTTTGCTGGGTGATCAATCACTATGTAAGATGCTGCCAAAATTAGGTGTAGCAGACTTGGAAAAGAACAAGGCCAATAACAATGGCAACAGAAGAAGCCTCTAGATGGTTATGGCTTAAAAAATCAAATGATTGGCAGGTAGTAAGGAAATGAAGGGAAGTTTCAGTTGATATTATTATTTTTATTTATTTTATTTACATTTTTGAAGGAACTAGAATGTAGGTCTTGGGTATGATCTAAAACTACACCCAACAATGCAGTAGGGGACAGAATTAAGGTACCACAAACTATTTTTAAGTACAGGTGATTTGTGTCTAAAATTTAGCACCTGTTTGCACCCTTACCAGGGTTATGGTTTTATATAAAGTGCAGTGCATAATTATAAGGCCAGCGGAATTTTATCTTTTAACTTTAGCAATTGAGCTATTTTTAGTATTTTGTATTTTGAGTTTTTGAGTAATTTTACTATAAGTAATTTTCTACTCATAGCAATTATTTGAAACTTTCAGATTATTAATACTATATAATAATATACAAAATATTAAAAAAATTATCTCAATTGCTAAAGTTTAAAAATAAAATTCAGCTGGCCTTATAATTATGCACTTCACTATATATATATATATATATATATATATATATATATATATATATAGTGCAGTGCATTCAAACATGAAACAGACTGTCACCACTTGGTGTTGACTTGTGTCCACTCTTATATATATATGTCTGTGTGTGTGTGTGTGTGTGTGTGCATTAAATGCATAGAATTGGTTGCTTTTAACAAACTGTTTATTTGATGTAATTAAATCTAAAACAATTTTTATAAATTTTTTATTGAAGGTGGATGCTGGTAGACAATGGTATATCCATTCAATCTACACAATCCTTTCAAAAGAGAATGCACACCATGGTATCGGAAGACGCAGTGTTGATTATCATATTTTGTCATTTGTACCACAGCAGGAGTTGCATAACCGGCAGAGACGGTCAATCAATGATGTTGAAGATATTGGAAAAGAAGGAAAAGGTACAAACATGGTGCTTGTACAACTCGATCATAAGAGTAAAGCTCCAGAGAGAGGAAAAAATAAAACTGTTCAATCGTTTCCCTTGATTCCTATTTTGGTAGCTACTGCAGTGGTCATTCTCCTCTTTGTCATAGCAGTCATTGCGTTCTTGCACCAACGGAAAAAGACATCTACACCTCCACCATCACCAGCAAACACCTTCACATCCCCGAGTGGAAAAACACACATTGTTTATGCTAACCCTAATAGCAAGTTTGATCCAGACAAAACGGAGGTGTAGTCTTTTTTTTTTCCTAAAATAATTTTAATTGAGCAAATCAAAAATTTTGAAAAATCAAAAAAAAACTTCCAAAATTTCAAAACTAACATACCTGCATACACATTCACTAACTTACATGCAATTTATATGCACAAAAACATGCAAACAAATGCATAAATTGTTGGAGGGGGATGCTAAGGTCATGACTGTTTGTCCTTTCTTTCTGCTGACCATCTGGATTATATTACCATATAACATTGATCATTTGGTGTTTGTTTGAACAATATACACAGCCATTTAGATTTTGGTCAAATCACTGCAGTCACTGCACTCTGCGCATATGGGTTACTATAAAAGTGTACACTACTCAACAGAATTAAGTATTAAGTTAAATTAAGTTAATTATGCTTACCAGAGTAATTTAAAAAGAATATAAATTGTATTGATTGGAAACAACTTGAGAAGAGCTCCACTGACTTGGAACAAGATCTACATATACCATACCAAGGGTATATACAGGTATTTCAGTGCACTTGTAAAATGACCAATATCTAATGATATGGATGAGAACCTGTCATCATTTCACTGTAAACAAACCTAGAGGGATCATTTCCTCTGAGGTCAGTACATCTGTCTACTTATTCCAGTGACCTACAAACATACAAACCACAACAAAAATCTTATTTAACTTTTGAGAAAGCCTTGAAGATTTTATATCTACAGAGGTCACAACATTTCTACACAACACTTCTCAAATCAGTGATATAGTCGTCTATGGAATGATTGTCTAGACTTTGAGTAAGTCTTTTGTGCTTTGTCATAATTGTAACCAACACATTTGGATATTTGTTAAAAAAAAAAAAATAATAGCAGTTTCAATGAGACAAATATTCACTTTATATGCCTATTTCTATATCCACCGATGATGCTAACAATAATGAATATTCTTTGAGTACTTTCAAAAATGACTTTGTCAAGTTTCTTATTTTTTTTACATTTGGGGAAAAAATAGAAATGAAAATGCCACAAGAGATGTTCATCTTAATTTTAAAGAAGATTTTGAAAACTACTGAAAAATGAAATTTTTGCATGATTTGGTAACAAGCTAAATCACTGCCTTTGTTAATTGTTCAATTATTTTGCATTTAAAAATATTTTTTTTTTTACTTCTGTTCAGTGAAAATTAGATAATCAAAGAAACTTGAAACATATTTTGTTTTTTAAGTTCAATGTCAGATGACAATTTTAATATTGATTCAGTCCAGATATCTTGTTAATCTCCAGATTTTTAATGGGATTCAAAATCTATTATGATATTTTGAAATATGTTAATAACATTTGTCCAGATTAAATTATTACAGCTACAATTGTAGAGTTTTAGATCTCCAAATAAATTTCACCAGAAAAATTATTTGAATTCCAAAACAGAAAAAAATGTTATTAATGGAGATTAATTAGATTTCTCAACTGCATTTCTTTAGAGTGTTTTTATCTTCCATTTTTGTCTAAATTAAGAATTTTTAAAAATTGAAATGTAAGAGTTTGAGGAATGAAAAGCATATTTTATGTTTATAAATAAAAAGTCACAAATCTTGTTTGTCGAAAACTGTTGAGCAATTTTTTATGCCAAAAATTTTAAATACCAAACATTTATGACAATTTTATTAGTATAATTGTTCAAACATTACCAATATTGCTTCAAAGTATTTGTCTATTACAGTTTGCTTATAACATTCTTGATCATGTGCATATGCACACACACTGATTTAATTCTCTTAACAGTGACATGTTTTTAATTTGTTGTGGAGGCATCTTGCAATTTATTTTGTTATAGCTGCTACAAATGCATTTGGCAAGAACTGTGAACTGAAATACATTTTTACAGCCATAACAACAGCCCAAATATAGCCAATGCGTTTCTATAGAATTCCTAAAATATATAGAAGTGATTTTTCTTTTTTTAATAAACAAAGTATTGTTGTTATATATATATTTGTTTTTCTACAATACCAAAAAGCTAAAAGAAAATGATAAAAAAGCCTTTTATATGATATTGAATATTGAAAAAAATAAATAAAAAACGCAATGCAACTGACAGTGAAATTTATAATGCCAAAATTCATGAAAAATAATGTTTGAATTGAAAAACATTTCTGTGTCTTTTTTTTAAGTATTCATCATGATATAAACTGTGACATATTTTATGAAAATATTTTAATGGTAACTTTGTCAGTTTTTCTGAAAATCTTGAATGCCAAATCCTTAAAAATAAAAATAATTCTTGCAAGTAAAATATTCCTCAATTTGAACATTTTAAAATGCACAAACTTTGATTCATTGTTGAGGAATAATTTTCCTGATTATTAAAAAATAAATGCCAAAATAATTGCTTAAAACCATTTCATCTAAAAAATTAATTTTCAAATATTTAAAAATTTTTGTCACACTTATTTTAAAATTAAAAATATTTTAATTGAGAATGAGAAAGAATTTCTTATGCTTTTTCAAAAACCATTTAAGACCAGGCATTTTGAAAATAATTTTAAATCACTTAAATATATGTGTTTTGATGAATACCATATGCTGATTTTCTTTTAAAGGTTTTTATTTATTTTTCCTATGTCAATATCCAAGTGGGGCTAAGATTAAAAATGGGGGTGAGAATTTGCAATAAAAATACAAATTTCTTGATCTTATCATTAAATGTTATACTTGCATTCCTAATTTTCAAAAAGCCACTGTAGCTTTGCAGTAATTTATCTAATTGACTTTTAATTACATTCAAATTGATTATAAACATTCAGAAATTATTTCTTTAGCTTACATTTTATACTTCTAAGAAATAATAAGTTATATATAATGTAAGATTTCTTGTAATTGGAACCTTCATCTTAAGTTCAACATCCAAACATAGACATAAATGTATCTACATAAATCAATCAATTAGACTGACAAAAACCACTGTAGATAGCTTTCTTGTGAAAGACATTAATGTGTTTTATTAATATTTGTTGCAGATTTTTCCATTTTTCCAAACCCCAAATATCTACCTTTAATGTTGTATATCTCATATATGACTTTTGAAAATAATAGCATTAAAATAATCTCTTCAAAGTCAGTGAAGAAAATTATAAAAGAATTTCAAAAGAGAAACAAGAGTAATATTTTCCATAAAAACTCCTCTTTTTGAACTCCAAGAAAAAAGCTTTATTATTCATGGATTGAAGGAGGTGTGTGCAGAGTTATACAATATTATGCAAAGTAGAAGCTAGTAGTTTCTTTTAGTTAATATTATTTAGGGTATGTTACATGTTTTGTTTTCAAAGATCTTGAGAATATTATTTACATTGTCAAACTTTTGTAAATATTTTCCCAATATGAGAATTAGTAAAATGGCACAGTTGCCAGTTGTAAATGTCCAAAATTCTTGCCTGAATTTTTGATGCTTAAAAATAAATTAAGTTAATTTTTTGTTAAAAATACATTTAAAAAAGTGAAAACACTTATAGCTACAGAAAAGTTTGCATACTGCTGTTTTTAATAAATGTCAGGAAAATGTATTCATTGCAATTCATGATGCCAAATGCAACTATTAAAATGTACTGCTAATTCAGTGGGCATTATCATTGAAGGAATAAAGGTGTTAGTATAAGAGCTATTAAAATTTCAATACAATAATTTTGATTTAAATTGAAGTTCTGTAAATTACTTTAAATTTGCTTATGTAGTATTATATATATATATATATATATATATATATATATATATATATATATTATATAAGATATAAATTTGGGAGAAATAACTTAAATACTTGTTTCTCTAAATGAAACTATAATCAAATTACAATGAAAACACTAGTTCTTGTTTGATCACTGAAGTTATACATTATTATGCCTGGTCTGAACTTAGATAACAGATCACTTGAGACGCTATTTACTGTAAGCAACCTTCTACAATATGAAATATGTTTTCACTTTAAATAATCAACAGAGAGTTGATATATATATATATATATATATATACTGAGAATCATATATAGTCAGAGGTATCTTTTTTTCAATATCTGATTGTACTGTAACAGTTGTTGGGCAATGCTATTTCATTTTTATCACTGGCTCTCTGTCCACATCTCTGATCAATCTAACACCTTCAAAATATCTTATATAATCTGATTTGATATATTTACATTGACATTGTTTGTGTAATTTCTAAGTTTAATTATAACATTAATAATAATGACATTTTTAAATTTCTTTCCTCTAGGAAGTCTTTTGTAAGTATGCATTAACAGAGTATGACTACCAAAACACCATGATCACAGCTTCTAGCAAATGATCGACATTAGTATTGTAATAATGAATTCATTTAATTCTATAGTTTCAAAATAAATGGATCACTTAAAATCAGCAAGACTATAAAATATAAAAGTAGTTATCTATGAAATACTTTGACATTGTTTTGATGATTCTAAAAAATGGAAATTAATATAAGCTAAAATGAAATGGTGTTTAATTCAAAAAGATTAAGTATATACTTTAATATACATTTGTCTTTTTTTTTAAGGTTTTAATATGTTACCAGAATTTCAGTGATCTAAGTAAAATGATACTTTTAGGGAAGTACTAACAATTTCCTTTAAAATTCACATTTTTATTCTGTATTTAGTTTCTTCCACATATTTCTTAAGACTGATTTAAGTTATAAAGAATTAAGCCTCATTCTGATAACTGGTTTTAAAATTGAGGTGAAGTTGTATTGCCTGATACTGATTTAGAGTTCAGCCACCAATTCAAAGGAAACAATAATTCTACTTTATATAAAATGAACAGAAAATTCCATCATACTTATTAATCTTATTTTCTTGCAAACACCAACAATTTGGAATTTCAATAAAGAAATTGTGCGATAAAAGGTAAAGTTTAGAAATAAAGAATCTGTGTATTCAATTCATCTTTACTTTTCATTAATGTTTATAATTTTTATTTAAGATTTATTTAATATTTTATTATATTATTATTTCTTATTTCTTGCATTTTATTTTTTTATTAATTTTCCAAGATTCTCTGTAAAAGTATCTTTTTTACTCAGGATACATCTTGACAACTTAATCTTAAACCCTTTTATTAGGAAAAGTTAGGGGCTACATGAGCAATTAAATATTCTAAAGACTTTATTTAGTTCATTTATCCCAAAATGTTGTGGTCTTTGATGATCAGCTAGTGTCTGCAAATAAATATTTCTTACTAACTTATAAAATTGACATAAAATAACAAAACTTCCAATGATGTTTGCATTGATACATCCTTATTTTGAGCAAATCCTTCACTTGTTATGGTCACTCTAGTCAGTACAATGGTATGCTGGTAAAATATTAAGGATCTGAAAGGCATGAATATAATAGCATTAAATAAAATATATGTAAAAACCAATAAAATCGACAAACTCTTGCCAAAATCCCTTATCTGACTCTCTACTTGTAATTTACTTTGTCTCCCTTCACAATATTTCAAACCAGATGATATAATTTAATCATCTTCAGGTAAAAATAATGATTCTAACAAGAAGGATTGATGGTTTCTCCTCTTGCAAATATCAAACCTTTTTTACAGAATTGGGTTCCTCAAACTCTTACTTCCAAAACTGAAGCTAAAACAATTTTTTATCCTTCAGTAATTTCCAACTGTGATAATGATTTAACATCACTCATGTGATGAGGGAGAATGGTTCTTCTTTATTTTTTTCCCCCATATGTTAAAATGCCTCTTGCAGAAAATAGCAACAAATGGCCAAAAATAATGAAATTTCTTGTGGCATTATTTTTATTGCATTTTCTTCTGCAACTTTTCTTAAGCACAGAGCTGCCAGAAAACATAAAAGTATATATATTTTGCTTTTCTCAGCTTCAAAAGCAATTCTAACTATAGAGATGTAATGATAAAATAAAACTGCAGACACTACAAGTATGTAAGAAACAGATATTCATATATTAATAGTGTTGTCACTTAGATTGTGAAATATCAGCAAGTAAAGATTCATCAATAGTAGAATTATACTAATGTTATTTCTGTTTAATAGATAATGCACTCACTGAAATTATGAAATAGGAAAATCAATTTTTAGAAAATCAAAATTATATATAGTTATTATGTAAATCAGTAATATTAAAGACCAAATCCATTTAATTAGATTTGATCGATTAGTTCCAAAGCCCATTTTTTAATTAAAAAATTTGGTGGGAGGGGAACATTTCTAAATTATTTGGCAGCTCTGGTTTTGAAATGGTTTAAAATCTTTCTTTCAAAAATAAAAAATAAAAACTTTTTTAAAATTATTATCCAAATCCCATGTTTTTTCATTCTGGCATTTTTTTCCTTCAGAAGGGTGTAAATTTGTGAAATCCAATCATTGTCTATATCTTCTATATTTTTTAAGCAATGATATTTGATTTAGTATTGTATTATTCAGTCTTTCTTTTCTAAAAAAAAAACAAACAATTTTTTTACAAAATAACAAAAAAAAAAAAAAAAAAATCCCCACATGGTAATTTCTTTGAAAAATGTTGGAGACAATATTTTGCTTTTTATATTTCTGCATGTTTTGTTATTTGAACACTTCTGCAAATCTCTCTCCATTTTTTGCAACTTCCCTTTTCCCCAAAACAATTCAGATATCAAGTTTGAAATTTTCTTGCTGATACTTTGTAATTCTAATTTTGTTTCTTTGCACATATTTTTCTATTTCCCTTACATTGTTTTGATTCTGTCATAAACAATTGATTTTTCCAATTTTGTTTTTATTTGTTGGCTTTTTTTTAGTTTTCAAGCCAGGACATGTCTAACATTCTAGCAACCAGATAAGAAAATAACTGAACATGTTTGATTTTCTCAAATTTTACCAAGTGTGTTACAAATCAAGTTATAATTAATAAAATAAAATGTAAAATGTTTTAACTAAATTCAAGAATTATCATTAAATATATATTTATGAAAACAATATGCAGTCTAGTAAAACTCTCTCTCTCTCTCTCTCTTTCTCTCTCTCTCTATATATATATATATATATATATATATATATATGTGTGTGTGTGTGTATGTGTATGTGTGGAGTAAGAGAGATAGTGAGTTATACATATTTATTAAGCTTAACTTAGTTGAGCTAAGATAAAATGGTAAAGTAATAAAACGTTGTTGCATTAATCTTTCAAATGTAGCAGGGCTGTGAGTTTTGAAAATCAATATTTAAATTATTGACTTTTACTTGAACTCAAACCCTAACCAGTAATGCTGGTGGCAAACATAAAATTTAATTTTTTTTTTCTAATCGCATTTGTCACTAGACTACTTAATTTCTAAATTTGCTTTTAAGTTAAATAAATATGTTTTAATTGCATATTGTTACAAATATTTTTTAATCATATTTATGTTCTTTTGAAAATATCTTTTAAGTAAATATTTTACAAATATTTAATATGTAATAATATTTATGGAAATAATTCCTCATAATAAATTTTGATATAATTATATCAATTAGAATTGAAGTATAATTATTCAAGTACAACTTTAAGAAAATCTTCAGTGGTAACACAGATTCAAGGTGCCAAATGTAATGTGATTCTTTGAGTTGCAATTTTGCTTGTTCATAGTATGTAGGAATCTGCATACATTGCAAAAAAATCAAGCTGTTTTAAATGACTTGTAATGTTTTTATCATATAGATGTTATTCTTTTGTTTACAAATCCTGGATTACTATTTTTCTCTCACCCTGTATATTGTATTTTTATTTGTTTTGTATACATCTCACCTCCAATATTCACTTTGAGTTGTTTGTACTTGCACAAAAATTATATTTGATTTTATCTAAAAAAGAATATTAGATATATATTTTATATTTTTTATAATTTGATACAAAAGAAAACCTTGCTTGAGTTTTTGAAAAGATGAAAATGGAAGACTGTAACTGAGAGATATTTTTAAAATATGGAAAGAAATTCAGTAATATCTTTAGAAATGTATAATTTCTTTTCTCTCTTCATTATCTCTGTCAATTATTTGTTTTGCTTGCCAACACGCTGAAGAAGCAAGGGAGATAACTCTATTGCACTACATGGAAAGCGAAACAACAAATCGGTGCTCTTGCTTTTTTTTTTTTAGCTTTTTTTTTTATACGGAATATTTTTTTTCCATTAAATTTCTTTTCATCTATCATCTATTAGATGAAGAAAAAAAAATGAAAATTCAAGCAGTTTATTGGGAGAGACCTTCAATTTGTGAGAATGCAGACATTTTTGTTTGTATTTCCTCAATACAATACACATCCATTTATAGTCAAAATGCGAAACTATTGCAGAATGAAGAGAGAATAATTTTATTTGACACGTTCTGTTTCTCTTCTCTACCTGCTAAGTGAGCTTTTATTTCCCTTGGTCTTTCTTTTTCTATCCATTTCGGAGAGATCAGTATCAAGGATTGCAGAAAAATAATTTTCCACTCATAAAGCTTTCAAAGGAATGATTTTACAACAGTCTACAACACTACACACACTACACTTATATACGACCGAATGGAAAAAATGACCGAATTTAGATTTAAATTACACAATACAATATAAATGTGGTTTCTTTTTTTTTTTTTTATCTGCATTCACATCATATAAACAGACAATGTATATTATGTACAAACACATACATTATTTTTTTAATTCAACATAAATGAATTAAATACATACATATTTATTCAGATGAAAATATCTATTCATTCATACACACTCGTATTCAGTCTACAAAAATATTTTACATATGCAAATAGCAAAAGTATATCCTGCCAATGAAGACATTTATTTATCAGTACATAATTTCAAAAAAGTGAACAAATTACCCAGATTGAATCTCCCATCTCTTCTGCAAATTATGACAACTTTTTTTGCATAAACTGTTTAAAGTTATAAAGTTTGTTAAAATTTGATTTATGTCCATTTAAACTGCAAATATTAGTTAACAACAACAATAATAATTATTATTATTATATTATTTTCTTATGATAATCATTATTACATTGTTATTATTACCAATATCAGTGATAAATTTTTTAAAACTGTATTGCTTTTGATATTATTATCAGATTATTTATTGAATTTGATATTTTATTAATTTTTTTAGTCAAAACATTTTTAGTGCATCAAAAAATAAATACATTTGCTTGTTTTTCATAAATGATAATTATGATTAAGCATGTTTATTATATTAATAAAAATAATTACTATTTTGATTATTTTAATTATTTCTATGATTACTTTTTTAAATAAAAACGCTTTTATGCCACCATATAGATCAACAAATGATGATGATACATTAGAAATTATTATAATAATGATTATTTCACAAAAGACAAAAGTGAAACAGCAAATGTTTCATAAAGTTTGTAATTTGAAACAGAAAACTTGAATGAACTTTTCTGGTTTCTGAGGGACAAAAGCTAATGAATAAATAAAAATTTTAAACAGTAAACACTGTTTAAATGAAAAACAGATAAAAAATTTAATATTAAAGAAGGAACAAAAAGAACCAATTTTTAGCAGGCAAAATAAGAACTGCATTTTTTTTTAAATTTTCTAAATCCCAAAAGGATTTAATACATTTTTTTGATTTTGAGAATAATTTTTTTCTTGTTCCTGGCATCATTATCTTTTTTTAAACAAATAAAAGTTTCTCTTGTTCAGTGTTATCGTTGATGGCATGGATTTAAGCTTTTTGGCCTTATTGTCATTTCATCAATATTCATTTATTTTCTATAATTTGAGAACATATAATGGGAACATTTCCTGATCTTTCATTTTTAACTGGTGATAATTCCATGAGTTGAAAAATTTCAGTGATTAGTAGAAATAATATTTCAGATAATAAAAAAATGAGTATTTGCTCGTAGTGCCATTCAGTTATTCAAAAGTCTAGAAAAAGAAAAATAATTTTTAGACTTTAATGTCTCCTACTATGAAAGAACCTTGCTTACAGGAATAATACACAAACTTTTTTGAAAACGACTTGTAGACAGAAGTAAAATATTTTTCTTACTGAGAAGTCAACATTTCTTTAGTCATTGTTCAATTTAGTTATATACTTTAGTTAAAATACATTTTTATATATTCACACAGGAATGTAAATATGCAGAAAAAGGAATTACACCTGCACACCCATTTGAATACATTTATCAATGTATACATGCATATATAAACTAAAAAGTATCTACACATTTATGTAAGGAAAAGTATCTAAATAACATTAAAATAAACTGACCTTATTGTTCATGCACATCTATAAGAATATATGTAGTAATAAATTTTACATAGACATATATATGCCCAGAGAATGGACATGCATAAACAGATTTAAACTACTCATTTTTACATCCTTACATTATGTGTGCTCCAATTCAAATGGTTAGAAATATGATCACCTAAGTATCCATAGACTACAAAAACATATAAATGCATACAAATGTATACAGACTTGTATCAACACAATATAATGCACATTCATACAGTTATACTTTAATAATGCATGAGGCAACATAGAAATATATCTGAATATTAGTCCATGTATGCATGTATATATATATGTGTGTGTGTGTATATGTGAAGTGCATGTGTGAGTGATCTGTAGAAACATTTACCGTTTCTGTGTACATTTTCCTCATCAGTTCAGATTGGGCAATATTTTCAAGAGATTCCTCGCAAGTTTGTGAATTGTCCAGGTAATAATGCCTGGAATTAACAGCATGACACACACTGGTTAATTTCAATGTTTCTCTAGTCATAATTTAGCAAGCAATATTTTCAATATTTAAACACAAATCAAAATTTTTCAAAAGTTTGGCTGTGTAATCGTTTGTGCTCTGAGGTCAATCAAGTACAAGGAAATAATTGAAAATAAGTAAGTCATATCTTTTTATTTTTCATATATATATATATATATATATATACACACATTTATCTGTACACAAGTTAACTAAATATACATGCATGATAGTATATATACACTGATAGGTATAATATCTACAGATATGATTAAATTTATGTGTATATACAACATACAGAATATGTAAATGTGCTTATATATATATATTATATATGTATATAATTATTCAAAAATTATAACATAAATATGTTATAAAATCACTACAAAAATAGCCATTTTATTTCAACATTTCTGGTGTCTTATCAAGTGATGATGTTGAATGTAGAATAAAGGGTTTTAAAAGATTCAAATTAATTAACCACCCCTCGCAAGGGGAAATGCTGTTACATAAGCTGGAATGACCAATCAAAATACAAGTATACGAGAATTCAAAAAACTTGACAATGAACTAAGGTTATAATAACTATTTAATACCTTAATGTTGGGGTTAGAATAAAATAGAATTTTTTCTAACTAATAAGTATTAAATTATATGATAAAATTTGAAAAAAAAAATTAAAATTACTCATTTTAAAAAATTAATCTCTATTAAGTTTAAAATTATAAAATTACTGAGGAAAAAAAGAAAAATACATATGTTATTCTATTTATTTTGTTTTTATTGAAATTAAGTTGGAATGAATGTTAATATCAACGGTTTTTCAGAGCTTCATGACCACATAGATACATTTGAATTCTAAATATAGATAGGGGAGGATGACATCTTGCAAAAGACAATACATACACAATCAGATTATAATACATACGCACGCAGACATATTTAGATATATACACACAAAAAGTGACGAGACAGGAAATATCTCCATGACCCTTTACAAAAAAACCCCAAAAAAACATACATATGCAATGAAAGGAGCCTCCAAGTTACTATACACACAGACACCGATAAAGACACGTACATGCACCCACATACATTGACATAGACATTCCGTTACAACAACCAAGAAATATTTAAGATTGAAAGTGTTATTAAACAAATTCTAACCACTTATTAAAATATAACTTATATGGAGAAATACATAGATAAAAATGGTCTAATAGAACAGAGAAACAAACAATTGGGAAAGAAAGGACATTAAAACAGATATATACTTATAAAAATAACATCATCTAATATATAAAAATGAAAATTCTAAACACAAATATATATATAAAAAATATATATTTCATATATATCTACATACGCACTACTGTACAGTAGGTGAAAGAAAATAAAATAAAAACTACCTACAGATACATGTGTACAGTGTACACACATTCTTCACTACAGACAGAAACACAGAAAAGCCCACCTACAGATAAACATATACACACATATATACATATACATGCATACACATATATATATATATCTACACATACACACATACATATACGCATACACATATGCATATATACACATACAGAAGCAAGCATAAATATGTCCAGCCACACAGCAACGTAAAGAATAAACAAACCAAATAAAAATATATATACATATATATATATATATATATATATATATATATATATATATATAGAAACAAACATACATATATACACACATACACATATACAAACATGTATATATAACATCATCACTTGACAAGACACCAGAGGTGTTGAAACAAAATGGCTATTTTTGTAGTGATTTTATAACATTTATGTTATAATTTTTTAATAAATAATTATATTTGCTCTACTCTATATTGAGCACTCTTTTAAGAATAGTAATTGTTGGTTATTGGAATTTATTCCGTATACACCAATCCTATACTTGTATATATATCATAAATATATATTTTATATATATATATATATATATATATATATATGCTTGTGTGTATGTACATTTTATATATATATATATATATATATATATATATATATATATATATATATATATATATATATATATATATATATATATATAAAAAGATATGAGAAAACATACATTTTTATATTTCAAGAACAATTTTAGGAAAGAAGCTATGGCAAAATGGAAAAAAGTTTTCATTTGATGCATTTGGTCCTTTACGACTTCATCAGACTGAAGTGATTTTTACATTGATATGCATGAATTTAAGTTTAAATTAAAACTACCTTATAGTCTAGCCAATTTCATTTAGTTTCTTTTTCTTTTTGCTCATGTTTCCATCACTTTTGTTTTTAAATATCCACATTGTGACAACAGAAGATCTACCAAGAATGGTGAAACGTAAGAACCTTGATGTAAATTTACTGTGGATGATCTTGCGATTAAAGCACTTTCTATACATTTTTGCCTTAGTAAATAGCTTTTGCTTTTCATTAAAGTAGCATTTTTAATCAAAATTGTGGTCAGAAACATGATGAACAACTAATGCATTTAATTTGTTGTTTCATAAAAGATCCATTTTGTGTTTGTATACATTTTTATTTAAATTTGTTGAAGTTTCTCCAATGTATTCCTTGTGGCAATTATAACAAGTGATAAAGTAAATTCCTCCTTCAAGTTTTAGCTTACTAATTTGTTTATTAAGTCTGTTATTTCTTTAGAAGTAATTGTAACAAATTTCATGTTAAGCTTAGTTAAATTCTTTTCAATTGTAGTTTTGATAGATTTGGTGGGTAGCACAATATATTTTGATTTATTGAATTTATCAGGAAGGTTCACTTTTTTATTTTGAAATATTTTACAAGCCTTTTGTTTTGCATTGAATATGAAATAATTAGAGTATTGGAGTAGCTTGAAAGTATTTTCAATATATTTCTCCTCTTCATGTAAATATTGAGGGCAAAAATTTCTGAGTGCTCTTAAATAGAATTCAATGATTATTTAAGATTTTATTTTGTTGTTATGGTGAGGTTAGAAATTTATGAGATCATTTTTTCGTTGTTTTATAATGGACACTGTTTTAGCTATTGTTACTGTGGTGTAACATGATAAAGTATTGTTTGTTTCCATTTTATAAATAAATTCTATTGTATGTTTGACTTTGTTTAGTTTATCTACAAACTCAGGCAAATTAGTTTTGGGGGAATATATTAATAGAGCATCATCAATATACTGGAAGTATCAAAATACAAAAATGTATAGGAAGTATTTTAATTACTAGATTATCCACAGTAAATTTTCATCCAGCTTCTTCCAACATTTAACTTTTTTTGGCAGATCTTCTATTGTTACAATGTGGGATATTTAATAACAAAAGTGATGGAAACACTAAGAAGAAAAAAAGAATCAAGCTTCTCAGCTTGACGGTTGAACTCTCTGCCTCCGAAGGGCAGAGTCTCATTCGGGGAGGTTAACCAACCCGATCCCGTTTATACGGGTTCTACGGGCATTTTTTTGGCCGAGCCTACAGGTTCGGGAATCCCACGTTAAACTCGGCCTTGTGCCATATGCAACCCTCGTGGGGGGGTGGCTAGATAAAAAGAAGAAATAAAGAAGAATTAATTAAATTAAATCAGTTAGACTATATGCTTAAAACATATATTAAAAAAAAAAGAAATTTAAAATTCTCAGTGTCTCCTCTCCTTCATGCAGATCAACATAAACATCACTTTAGTCTGATGAAATCCTAAAGGACAAAATGTGCTACAAAATATTTTTCAAATTTGCATAGTTTTTCCATAGTTTTTCCTCTAATATATATATATATATGTGTGTGTGTGTGTGTGTGTATAAATTTTTAAGTATATGTGTTTATATATATATATATATATATATATATATATATATATATATATATATATATATATATACAGATGCATGTGTGTATGTATTTTCTAAAATGTAAATTTCCATTCATCTATACATATATATATGATAAACACTCATATCTATGAGTGTATATATCACTGGATTTTTATACCTAAACATTTTGTGCCCCAGTATAAGCTTTAAATCATATAATTAAAGAAATCTTTGGGAAACAATGTTTATACATTTGCCAAAATATAACATTCTGCATGTGTTCCACATGGAGTAACATGTCTACAATTGGGCAACTTTGAAAAGCACAAAAGAGTGAACAAAATACTGGAGAGAATATGTAAACTTAGATATGCCAACATTTTCCTGGTACTTCTAAATATCCCAGAGAAATTTGTCAATGTTTTCACAGTAAATCTTTTGATCCTCAACAGATGTAACTGGTTCTTTTTCCTCTCCATTGCAATTTTTAAAAGATGCTTTCTGCTCAATAAAGAAGAAAGGCATTTTTAACATGTAATTACTTTGCTGTACATATGTGAAATTGCTTTTGGATGAACAATAAAAAAAACAAAAAACTTAAAAAAAAGAACATTGTAAAAATCTAATGTGTTGTATATGATCTTACTGCTCTGCTCTGAAAGGGCAGTTGATAAATACCTTGCACGGTTTTGAACACAATAAAAATGAAAAAAAATTGAGATTAAAATCCATTTCTTTGTGTTTTTATTTGATTTTATATTTATTTTATTTTAAATAATTATTTTAATAATTTTGAGATATATTTTTAGAATCTGCCTTTTACTGTTCATATCTGTCTATCTTTCTGCCTATCTGTCAGGCTCTCCTTGTGAAAAGAAATTGACAAGAAATAGTTTAAATGTAATTAAAAGTCACTACATAAAAGAAAATCCTGTTTGCTTCCATGTTCCCATCAAAAAGTAACAGAAATTTGACACAAATCAATGACCTGAGGAACAAAATCAAAGTATGCAAAGTAATTCCATTTTTGGAGCCAACTTAAAACCCCAAAAAATAGCACAGAGAAAAAATACAAATAAAAGTGTTTTGATTTGATTTTTTTTTTTTGAGGAATGAAGAAATATTTCTGGATCATTCCTGATATTGAAGTTTGCTGTCTTCAAACAGTGTCCATCATTGTAATGTCAAAAAACTAGAAGTGCTTATAATGTGGTTTATTAATTCACATGGCTACAGTATCATGAGTCAGTCAGTTGAACCTGTAGACACTTCAGTGGAGTATAGGACCACAACTTTCCATTGGAAGTAGATTGTATGAGGTGGAGTTGCTTACCATGACCAAGTGGTTTTAAATTTATCCTTTTCTTATTTTCCAAACAAGGCTAAAAAGCTCCGTTTGCTTTGCTGTTAACTCAGGTACAGAGAGAAGAGATGGATTCATGCCTTTTCCAAGAGCTTTTGTGTGAAAGTGAATGCAATGGTTTCACTTTTCATGTTGTTAACTGCTATACTGTGTGCATATCCTTGCCTATTATATGCATTCCACGAAAAAAGGCAGGAGATTGCCATTCAAACAGAATTAGATAAACAATTTCAGCAAATAATTTCTCTGGGCAAAGTTCTAAATCAAAAACCATTATAGACAGATAAAGGAATTATAGACAGTTAAAGGAATTTTTTCAGAAACACTGAACATAATTAAACCTGTTTGGACATGGAAGAGTTGCTGACAAATACTTTTTCTTCATCATATCAAAATATCAAGCCCTTAGGAAGAGCAATGGCTTTTAACCACCTTCTTGAGTAATATTGCTATTGGAACAGACTGACAAATATTTTGCTGACTTGTCTAGAAAGGGCTGCTCAATTGAAGGATATGTTAAACAAACTTGGAATCAATGAAACCTAGAAAAGGACTGTGGTCAAAATGACAATTTCAGCAGTCAACCTTGCATAATTTACTTGTGGATTTTACTTTATATAAAAAAGCAATCAAGATTATACAAATTTTTCTTATTTATTTAACTTACTTGCTTTTCATCAGTTTCTGCTTACAAAAATATTCTATGACAGAATAGCAGTGGTAGTTATATATAACTGTAAGGGAAACATAGTGTAATGAAAGTGATCAGTCAGTCAGCTTCCAAGAGTCAAACCGAGTCAAACTGCTAAATCTGCCTCCCCCAGCCGTGTGGTGCAGCTAACAAGCCTATAGCATTGATTTCCTATGGAAATGTATCTTCACTGGATAAAGAAAATATTTCTGGTTCACAGTTGGGAATCAAGGACTTTGCTGTTTCATGTTTGTGGAATATGTCCCTGCTAGTAACATAACAGAAGAATCTGGCCCACTCAAATCTGGAATCCAAAATATGTCTTTTCCAGAAACACACAGCAATCTTTGGAAACTCCAGTTCCCATTCTGAATGTAGACTCAGTTTTTCATCCTTGTTTCATTCTGTTTATTGTTGCATATATGTTATCACTTCTTTGCCTAGGACAAATGTAAATATATATATAATTTTATGTATGATGTAGTGGCATAAAACTCTCCGTGAAAACAAAGCATGAATGTCATTCCTTTCCTTCCAGCTATTCCATTCTGTCTGAAGTGTTATTATAACATAGATATAATATTATCAATCATGGATGGAAATGCAAATAAGAGAATAAAACTTTTTTCCATAGCTCACCAACTATCTGGTGACTTACCCAACATGATATAACAATATATTATTAATCTGCATTATAACTGATTCAGAAGTAGCTGGCCTAAAAAAAACAAACAACTATAGCTGTTAGTGATGGGTATAAGGAGTATAAATCTTAAAATATCTATTATTTTCATTCATACAGTTAGTGATGGAAAGTGCCATTTAGATCAATGATAAAATTTCCTGTAAAAGTTTGACAGATACTGCTTTCTGTTTACGTTCTAAATGGAAGGAAATCAGTTTTTGCTTATCTCAGATTTTTTTTATTACTGAATTTCATTAATCAATTTGACAGTCTTTTATTCCCAAGTAAAAAAAAAAAGAAGCATACGTTGCCTTTCTTAGGAACAACAAGACAATAAAATTATTTGAAAATAGATTGCTTTGGATATAAGGTGACCAAATATTATAAGATTACGTCTTATAATCATACATGCCTTCTTGAATAGTATTTTTAGCAAAGATAAAGCATTTATTAACTTTTTTGTATGACTTTTTTCTATCTAAAATAAAATCTAAAATAAGATTAAAATTTGTGGACAAAGCAGGAAAATCGATCATGAGGTATAAAAAGAAAATGTTCAGTTAATCAATGTTGATTTGAAGATATTCACAACCTTCAAGTTTGTATCCACCTAAAAACAGATAAATACAATACTTTGCAACAGGTCAGAGTCAATAAACGCAAATCTATGCCAAGTGCCTTTTCTCAGAGAAATACTCAAACAGCTTAAGGTCAAAGGTCTTACTGACCACTGAAATGACATAGAAGCTTTTCAATGTCAATATACTTATAGTTCTTTTTCTTTTGTGAACTGTTACTAAAATATTTGAAATTTCACTCTATCAAACACATATTTCAAATAAGTTTGCTTACTATGAAAAATTGCAGTTTTAAATTTTGCCACAATTATCAGAAATTCATTTACTATTATTGTGACTATGACTATTTACCCAAGCTGCCAGATGCATATATATGCCATGATCATAAAAGATGGCATTAATTTTAAAATACATAGTTGTATTTATATAGGTATTGATAATAAAATTGTTTTCAGTAACTATTTATAGAAATATGTATTCATTTAAAGCATATAAACTAACTCAATATTAATTTTTAAATTCAGAATTATATTATTCAATAAATATAACATATTACACTAAGGCAACAAAGATTTTATTAATGAGTGTGTGTTTTAGACTAAATCAAGGATATCAATTTCTAATCAATCATCATAATTGCTCTGGTGCATCAATATTTTATGTTATGTATTTTGCATGACTGGGTAGACCTTGTCTTATATTAATAATGTCAGGTTACACAGCATGCACAAAAATGTTATTATTCAGCCATTAACATAGCAGCTATGATTCTGATACATGAAATGAAAAGGCATACCATGGTTGTGGTCCCAACTGCCAATTACAGTGATTCAGAAGTAGCCAACTTTTTAAAAGTATCTTTGTCTTTTGTGTTCAAGTCAAGGATATGTTATCTATGGCCAAGAAGATGGCCAACTTCTTCCACTAGGTCCAGAACATCTACCATGACTTCAGCAAATCAATGTGTGCTATTACTGAACTGCTCAAGGATATCAGTTATATGCCAACATTAGAATACAGTTCATGTTAAACAGGACCTGGGAGAATTGTATGATTTGAATGAATTACTTACTGAACAAGTTTAAGGAACCAAAGGAATGTGATTCTTGGATGAGAGTAACTTCAACCATTGTCTCTGACAGCCCTGAGAATTGGGAGTAATGAAGAAACATATCATATTGTCCCATTTCTTCCTAGAAGATGACCTAAGTAAAATCTTTTCATGATCATATCACCCAGCAATATGTAGCCTCCTCTTTCACCTGATTTGAATCGCCCTGGACTAATATATCTAGTGTATTGTTGAGAAGGAGACCAACTAGTGTTCCACAATATCAATGACTTATTGAAAGAAGTTATTGGGGACATGATGACCAACATGAATGTGAAAGTCTTAATCTTCTGAAAAAAATTCCAAAAACTGAAGCCATTTTTAATGAATAACCTTTTTCTTGTTTATCTATATTGAACATGTATAAAGTTAAAACAAATGTATATATACTGACTTTTTTCATTGAATATCTTTGCTTTTCTTTATATAATAATTTGTCTTAATTATCTGCCACACTCTGTATAATGCAATATAAAGTAATAATTATTACAGCACCATCAAATGGACATTAATTTACACTTGATAGCTCTCAGTGTCATTTGTACTGCCATCATATGTAGCCTGTGTAGCTCTTATTCCATGTTTTTCATGTTACATTATGAATAGGAGAGGTTGTCTGATTTACCTATACAACTTTTGTTATATCTGTTGGAATTTTACTCTATATGACTGAAGTATTATTGGGTAAAGAATAATGAAGACATAGATGAGGAGGGAATTCTACATTTGTTTATGTTAGAAGCCTGATACTCATACATAAGTAGTTCAGTGTATATTAATATGCATACAGTTAGTAACATATTATATTACAACATCCACTCTGTTTAGTTATGTTTATGTGGGTCTGTAAAAGTCTTAGTTGATTTATTGAAGAAGAGATTGGGATAGATTTAAGGATGCATAGAGTAATTAATTTTGTTTTGTATATTGGTCATTATATGTTGATTGTTCATTTTTTTTGTGCAGTATTGTCTATTTTGTATGTGTCTGGTAATCGTGATATTTGTTGAGGAGTCATAGACTATTTTTATGATCTTTATGTGTTTATATCAAGTTCTTGAATCTGGCAGGCATATTTATGGTACATGCAGATCTAGTGCAGACTGAGTTTCTTTGGATCTGCTCTTCACCTGGTGTACTTTTTGTTTCACTGTGGTTTGTTTGCTTGTTTGTTTTGTTTAACGGCATTCCAACCTTAGTGGTCACTTTATGCCGAAAATGATTTTGATATATAGCTTGCAACATTATTTTTTTTTCAAAAACGTATAGCTGGCAATATTATTTTTTCAAAAACGTATAGCTGGCAATATTATTTTTTTTTCAAAAGACCACAGCTGGCAACATAATTCTTTCAAAAACGTATAGCTGGCAACATTATTTTTTTCAAAAACGTATAGCTGGCAACATTATTTTTTCAAAAACGTATAGCTGGCAACATTATTTTTTTCAAAAACGTATAGCTGGCAACATTATTTTTTTCAAAAACGTATAGCTGGCAACATTATTTTTTTTTCAAAAGACCACAGCTGGCAACATCATTCTTTCAAAAACGTATAGCTTGCAACATTATTTTTTTCAAAAACGTATAGCTGGCAACATTATTTTTTTCAAAAACGTATAGCTGGCAACATTATTTTTTTTCAAAAGACCACAGCTGGCAACATCATTCTTTCAAAAACGTATAGCTGGCAACATTATTTTTTTCAAAAACGTATAGCTGGCAACATTATTTTTTTCAAAAACGTATAGCTGGCAACATTATTTTTTTTTCAAAAGACCACAGCTGGCAACATCATTCTTTCAAAACGTACAGCTGGCAAAATTTTTTTTTTCAAAACGTATGGCAACATTATTTTTCAAAAACGCAACATTATTTTTTTCAAAAACGTATAGCTGGCAACATTATTTTTTTCAAAACGTATAGCTGGCAAATTATTTTTTCAAAACGTATAGCTGGCAACATTATTTTTTTTCAAAACGCTGGCAACATCATTCTTTCAAAACGTATAGCTGGCAACATTATTTTTTTTCAAAAAACGTATAGCTGGCAACATTATTTTTTTCAAAAACGTAGCTGGCAAATTTTATTTTTTCAAAACGCAACAAATCATTATTTTTTTTCAAAAACGTATAGCTGGCAACATTATTTTTTTTCAAAACGTATAGCTGGCAAACATTATTTTTTTCAAAAACGTATAGCTGGCAACATCATTCTTTCAAAAACGTATAGCTGGCAACATTATTTTTTCAAAAACGTATAGGTGGCAACATTATTTTTTTTTCAAAACCACGTAACATAAAAAACGCTGGCAACATTATTTTTTCAAAAACGTATAGCTGGCAACATTATTTTTTCAAAAACGTATAGCTGGCAACATTATTTTTTTTCAAAAGACCACAGCTGGCAACATTATTCTTTCAAAAAACGTATAGCTGGCAACATTATTTTTTTTTCAAAAAACGTATAGCTGGCAACATTATTTTTTTTTCAAAAAACGTATAGCTGGCAACATTATTTTTTTTCAAAAAACGTATAGCTGGCAACATTATTTTTTTTTTTCAAAGACCACAGCTGGCAACATCATTCTTTTCAAAAACGTTCTTTTTTTTCAAAAACGTATAGCTGGCAACATTATTTTTTCAAAACGTATAGCTGGCAACATTATTTTTTTTTTCAAAACAGCTGGCAAATTTTCTTTCAAAAACGTATAGCTGGCAACATTATTTTTTCAAAAAACGTATAGCTGGCAACATTATTTTTTCAAAAACGTATAGCTGGCAACATTATTTTTTTTTCAAAACGTTTTTTTTTTTTTTTTTTAAATAAAAACATCATCCTTTCACAGTGTTTTTTTCAGTTACAATTTCATTGAATAAGATTTTGTTAAAAGACATATAGCTGGTAATATTTTTTTTTTTTTAAAAGTATAGCTGGTAATATTATTTTTCAAAAAGTAGAGCTGGAGCCAAAAACGTATGGTAATAATTATTTTTTCCAAAAACGTATGGCTGATAAAATATTTTTTCCCAAAACGTCTGGCTGGTAATATCATTTTTCCCAAAACGTATGGCTGGTAATATCATTTTTCCCAAAACATATGGCTGGTAATATTATTTTTCCCAAAACGTATGGCTGGTAATATCATTTTTCCCAAAACGTATGGCTGGTAATATCATTTTTCAAAAAAAACACTGCTGGCAATATTATTCCTTCGAAAATGTAATACTACTTTTCCAAAAACGTATAGCCGACAACCTTAATTTTTCAAAAACGGTCTTTCTGTTGGACGTAGTTCATCGCCATACCCAATATGTGGATGTAGTTTATCACCATACCCAGGACGTGGATGTAGTTTACCGTCATACCCATGAAGGCGGATGCAGTTTACCGTCATACCCATGGACGCGGATGCAGTTTACCATCATACACATGGACGTGGATGCAGTTTGTTATAGTGGAACACACCTATTTTATAGTTAATAGACTCTCCCACCTATAATAAGTAGGAGTAGTAAGAGTAACGAGTGAGTCGCTCAGTGGGTCGGTCTGAGTTCAGTCTGAAGTCGGACGACCGGCTGACCGGTTGAAGTCTCTGCCTTCGGTCGGGGAGGAACCCGAACGAGGCTACACCGAAGGGCGGAGTCTCTTTCGGGGAGGTAAACTGACCCTGAACCCGTTTGTACGGGTTAAAAGGGCATATTTTTGGCCGAGCCCACAGGCTAGGAGATCCCACGTTAAACCGGCCTTGTGCCACATGATGCCCTCGTGGGAGGGTGACTGAATACCGCTCAGTGTTTCGGTCAGTCAGTCGATGTCAGACGACAGTTAGTTGAATACTAAACTATCAGCGACCACAACTAGATTTACTCTGCGTTATGCCTATTATATCAAGTTCCTAACGTTTTGTACGTCGAACCTATTTTAGGACCGACTTAGTACAAATACAAGCCTCCACTGTGAAATCACTCCATAGCAAACTTGGCGACGAGGTATTCGGATTCATACGGTGGAAGAGAAAAAAAAATTCACCCGCCATAACAAATTTGGCCACGAGTATTCGAACTCATACGGAGAAAAAAAAATTTTCGTTCGCCACAGTATAATTTGGCGAAGGGATTCGAATTCATACGGTGGAAGAAAAAAAATTCGCCACAACATTATTTGATGACGAAATTCGTACTCATACGGAGGAAAAAGAAAAAACTTGCTTGTCACAATTTCGGCGACAAAATCTCGGATTCACACTTAAAAAAAAAAAAAAAAAAAAAAAATTGGCGTTTTTCGAAAGACAAGACGTCAACTTAGTGACGAAAAAATCAGTCGTATTCTCAACTGAGAAAAGAATTTTTTTTCTCGATAAAACAGTTTTCTCAAATAGATCACGAATTGCAAATTCGTAGGACCCCCTCTACAATATTTAAGCATTGTGTAAACTTTTTGCGAAGATGGAGGAATGCAAAAATATATTACAGGATTTTTTTAAGTTCCAGACGGAACAACAGATGACAATATTATAGCAACAGAAGACATTCCAGATGCAACTACAGGAGGAAACTTTTAATAGACAAATGCAGTTTCAACGAGAAATGGAACAGATGCAGAGGGAGTTTCAAAACAAAATTCTGGAAATAACTGAGAAGAGGAAAGAGAAAAATCTACAAAATGTTTCTTTCCCAGAGAATACAATATGGAAAGAGACGCAGAGTTGAGAAAATTAGTGCTGGCAAAATTGGAAAACGAACCAAGGATTATGATACAGAAGTTGGCAGAAGACTACACAAGATATGTTAGCGTAAAGAATGATTCGAAAAAGATAGAACAGTCTGGCGTTTCGCATGTAAGGAAAATACGCTACAAAAAAGAAAGTCAGTCTACCAAAAAGAATTCTAAAATTGCGGATTATCAAACAAAAAGTGAAATACCAGAGAAAAAAAACAAAAAACCCCTGAAGCCATGCTTTGCTTGCGGTGAACTTCACTGGTACAGATATTGCAATTTTAAGAATAAAAAAATGTTTCAACTGTAAAAGAGTGGGTCATAAAAGTTCGCACTGCAGGTCAAAAAATAAAGACAATAAAATAAGAAAATTAAAGTCCAACGACGTAAAAGATGGAATAACCAGAAAATTTGTTACCGTCGAAATAAGTAATAAAGAAATAAAAATGCAACTCGACACTGGTTCCGACGTATCTATCATAAATTTGCATACGTGGAAGACGTTGGGGAAACTAACTTTAATGAAGACAAATAAAATCGCGAGGTCAGTGACGGGAGAAAAAATACAATTTATTGGAGAATTTGTTACAAACGTCACGTTAAATAAAAAAACGCGAAAAGCTAAACTATTTGCCACGAACTTACTTGGTACGAATTGGTTAACAGAATTTCAATTATGGGATCTACCGATAAATTTTTTGTTACAAGGTTGAAAGTTTAAACTCAGAAGCTCAAAAATTAGTAAGGAAACTTAAGGAAACATTTCCTACTGTTTTTTCTCCAGGTTTGGGAACGTGTACCAAGATGGAGGCAAAATTCCAGCCAAAAGAAAACGCTCAGGCGGTATTCAAAAAGAAAAGGAATGTGCTGTTTGCTTCAATTGAACAGATAGAAAAAGAATTGGACAGATTAGAAAAAACCGGTGTATTTAAAAAAGTTGAACACCGACGATATATGTGAAAAATAAGCTCCAGAAAGTAAAGATGAAGCCGACACCGAGAAAAACTGGGGAGCGAGTTACACGCAACCAAGGACATGCAGTATTATTAAATGATTTAAGTCAACTGAAGTCACCACAGAAAACGTTAAGAAGCACAAGATCAACAAAAGGAAAGCTAAAGGCTGAACAAATAGAACCACAAGTAGAACCTACAGAAACTGTGACTCCATCCTTAAGAAGCTTAAAGCGGAAGGTTGTTTCTGGTAACACTATGGAGGTACCAAAAAATAGAAAAGCGGATTGGTAATATGATGTACTTGGTGAAAGGTGAAAAATTCACGTGCAGTAATCAGATCAGACAACGTTTTTCAGACGTGGTTGACAGCGGTCCCGCGGAAAAAAATGACGATGGAGGTGATTTTCAATACGTTTGATCTAACAACGCCTGCAAATAATTTTACCTGATTCAGAGGAACACACCTATTTTATAGTTAATAGACTCTCCCACCTATAATAAGTAAGAGAAACTATTGAGTCGCTCAGTGGGTCGGCCTTCCTTGACTTTTTGTCGTTATTTTTGACCGTTGCTGACAGCTCTTTATCGCCCGACTCTTTTTGTTGGATTTTACCCTTTTGCGTTTGAACTTCATTTTGGTTAATTTTGTTTATTTTATTATTATTACCTTTTTACGACTGTATTGAAAAAGTTTTTGATTTTTCTTTCTTCTCTCCATTTTATTTTTACCCCACTTTAATTTTTTGCTCTTTTTCTTTTTATTCTAGTTTTCCTATTTGATTTTCATTTTTACCCCTTTAATTTTTTGCTCTTTTTCTTTTTATTCTAGTTTTCCTATTTGATTTTCATTTTTACCCCCTTTAATTTTCGCTCTTTTTTCTTTTTTTTCGTTTTTCTTAATTCTCATTTCTAACCCCTTTTAATTTTTGCTCTTTTTTTTTTTTTTTATTTTTGTTTTTTTAATCCTTAATTTTCTTTAATTTCTTTTTGTACATTGTATTTTCGTTTTCTGTTTATTTTGTTTTTTTATTTTTTGATTAATTTTCATTTCTTGTTATTTATTTAATTGTTTCTTTCTTTCCTTACGTGTTTTTTGTTTCCTTTTTCGTGTTTTTGTTTGTAATCGTTGTATTGCGTCAGCCATTTTGAATTTTTTGTAATTAGTTCCGGCTTTTGTCGAAGTTTCGTATATTTTTTGTTTTTCCTTTTTTTTCATTTTTGTTTTAACGGTTTTGTTTTTTGTTTCGCCTTTTTTTATTTGTCCTTTTGTTTTTTTTTTTCTTTTATTGTTTGTTATACGTATAAGTGAACCTTGTTTTACTTGTTCTCTCTCGTCATGTGAATATTTTTTGTGTGTATATTTCTTTTATTTGTTCGTTGCTATCTCGCTTTCGGGTGAGCCTGTTTATTTTTTGACTGTTAATTTATTTATTTAATTTTTTTTCGCCTATAAGGCGAAACTTGTTTAACTGTTTCCCCCCTTTTTTCACCTCTCGCCTTCTCTTTGAAAAATGGATAAGAAGGAAAAAAAGTACCTTCTTTTTTAATTTTAAAGAAAAACCTAAAATCGGGTCTTTTTTCGTAGAACTGTTAGAAAACATTTATTTAAACCTAAAAAGATCCGCCGGACAAGGATAATGTTGAAAAATATCCCGCTCTTCCCACAGAACCTACTAACGAAGTAGAATTGTAGAAGTACTTTAAAAAGCCTCCAAAAATACGGAGGCCGAAAAGAGCAACAATGTAGACCAGAAAATGACAACTCAACTACTAATGCAGAGGCCAGGGAATCGCCCTCTTGTTTGAAGTCCCTCCTAAATGCATTATCGATATTGCGGAGATCTTGGAGCGTGCCAAGGGTTACGCACACCCTGTGGTGAAAGGTGGACTCTTGCAGGATCCATTTAAACTGAAGAAAATCGAGAAAAGAATAGTGTCAGTTTTGTCGTCGACAAGCGATCTCGCAAAATTTGTCGTTCGACTAAAGACACAGTGTTTAAATCATTGGAATCCCTGGGGTTTAAGCCCCCCACGAATTGTTAAGGGCAAGGGATTTTCATGTGGGACATGCTGTAACCCACCACCGAAGACTGCATAAGAGCCACAACCAGGGATCTTATAACGAAAGAATTGTACAGAGTACGAGGGCGGTATATGAGGTCCCTCCTCAGGTTATCGGAGAGCACCTGGAGGCATTCTTGTCCCAATACGGGACAATACTGGGTGCTTCTTGTGATAGCCTGACTGGGGGATGGAGCTTTGATATGATGCTCGATCAAAAAGCCTTCGGCTCTATACCCAACTGTCTTGACGTTGGTGACCTGAAGCTGCCGGTCACTGTGACCGGCCATAAACCAGTTTGCTGGAAGTGTGGAGTGACTGGTCACCTCTCCTCTTCCTGTCCAGAGAAGAAGGCCTCTGGATCTCAGGTCCCAATCGACCAAACTCCCCCTCTGACCGAGTCTTCAAAAACCGCCACGCCTGTAATGGGCATACCGGCTACCAGGACCAGGAGCAGTTGTACCCCCCAGGTTGGGTCTTCATCAAAGCCCCCATTCCCCGAAGAGCCTTCTTCCTACTGCAAGTGTGGTTGAGGAGAGGGAAGAGGGGGGATGTCAGGTAGTTGGCAGGGCCAGTGGGTAGCGTCAGACAGCGGGGCATCAGTCCCCTGAAGCCCCTGGGACTAAAGACACATACAGCCCCACTTCCTCTGACAACAGTAAGGGCGATGCCCCGGCCTCTATTCAAACCATCGAAGAGTTAAAAAAGTATGATCCTGGATATGTTAAAACCGAAAAGTTAAGGATCTAAAAAACAAATTAGATGAACAAAGGAAAAAAAAATCGTCTCCATCCAAGAGCACTCTCACCTACATAATCTCCACAGCCCTCTACATCCCGTCTACCAAAGTCCCCCCATCTACGAAGAAATCCACTCCCTCCACATCCTCCGACCCAACACCTTCTCCCCGTCCCTCAACCCCTCTTTGTAGAGGGAAGTCTTCACTTGCTTCCTTCCACTTCTGCCCAGTCCCAAATCCATCTCAGTAGAGACCCCAGCCCATTTAGACAACCATATACACCCCGCAATACCCCCAGTCCTTCCCCTATTAAATCTCCTGTAATGCTCCCTCCAGTGAACAAAAAACACAGAAGCCCTACTCAAGATTCCACCGAAAAAAAGAAAAAAACCTAAACACATTTTTAACCCAGGTACTGATGTATGTAAAATTTCTCCATTACAAGCGGAGAAGGCCAAAGACTATGGCAACAGAATTAAAAAAAAAAAAAAGTACCTTCTATCGATAAAGCAATTTGCTGATAAGAATATCGATAACCCAAACAACTTCCCAAACGCTCAAAGGATTTTAACAGTCATAAGATCCGAGACTGGGGCGAAGCAGATTTGGGCCATGTTGGACGAGGCAATAACTTCAGCATGACCCCGCCCATTGCCATTATTGAAAATGAAAAGTTAAGAAAAATGAAGCAATTTTGTGCTGGGAGGGTCCCGGTTTTCGTTCACCCCTACCGTTATAGAGCACTAAAATTGACTTTCCCCTGGGATATCGGCGGAATCTCCCAAGACGGTACATGAAAACTGAGATGGGCCATGGGTCTTTTGGAGAGGCTGTCGGTATCCTTACTCCGGCTATGTTCAATTCAGGTAAACAACCCTTATCGGACTTCTCTATGGTGCTCTGGTTAGCTAGTTTAAATGTCCTTCAGCGCTTCGGAAACAAGAGACCCGGTTTTCTTCTCATGACCGTGAGGACGTGCTGTCTAGGGGTTCTCCTTTATTCAGCATGTTTTGATGGTCATTCGAGGGGTGTCTCTTGGCTAGTGAGCAAGTCTTTGAAGGCTGCATGTACTCTTGTTTCGAAGATCCGGCGGGAGGGCTTTGGGTGCTGGACGTTACCATAAAGGATAAGGCTTTGCGTCTCATTGGGGTTTATGCGCCCAATAACCATGATGAGCGGCCTGCTTTGTTTCGGCAGATCGAACCGTTTTTGATGACATCTCGTCGGGTAGTTTTAGCGGGGATTGGCATGCGGTCCTTGACCCCGATATAGATCGGATAGGGCAAAAACCGGGTACTAACAATCCTGATGTGAAGGCATTTCGGGATATTTATCGGCGGGTTTGATCTTGTCGATAAGTACCGGAATGAGCACCCTCGGGAGGTAGCATTGGACAAATAGTCGGCTCCTGGGACGCTTGCTAGCTATCTGGACCGAGTCTTAGTTAAGAGAGTTGATGTAGGGTTTTTAGGGTGTCCAAGTTTCCATTAGATAGTTTATTCGGATCATAGGCTTGTTCCGTGTCCGGGTCCGTGTTTAACTGTTCACTATTTGGTGAGCAGGATTTCCGGGACCAGCTGCTACTGATGATTAAATTGACGGGGCGGTTTTAGGGAACGCCTGGTGGGATAATTTAAAATCTAAAATTGTCCTTTGTGCCGATTTTAGTCGTCGATTGGATAGATTAGAAACAGCAGAAGACTATTTAGCAAGGATTGTCCTCCTGTCTTTTCAAGAAGGATCAAGCTTGGTATTATGGAATGTCCTTGATCGATGAATATGGCCGCAGAACTGCGTGCAGAGGAAAATTGGAGCGCGTCTCGGCGACATATCGCGTGCGTCACATTGCCGATGAATTTAGATCAGTCCCGGTCTGAGACAGTCCCTACCTTGGTTGACAGCTGAAGCGGCGTCGTTTTCGGAAATCTGGGAAGCGCTGTTGGCCTTAAATCAGCGGGACCGATGGTTTCCCTACGAAGCGGACGCCCGTTTTTGTTCCTTTGCTGGATCCGGGGTCTATACTTCAACGTTCACCAGGGGTGCGACCCCGTGCGACAAGAACGGTGGGGATGGAGGTTTTCGAACCATGGAGTTAAAGATTTTGGCGAACCATTTGCAATTTGTCCTGTATTGTTGGCTCGCTCCATTTCGGATCATATGGTACGCTTGATCTTAGTCGACAGTGAAGCTGCGCTTCAATTTAGATCGTCTTTGATAGGGTTTATTTTCGTTCCTTTCGGCGGCCGGTTTCGCCGACTTTTGTTTGATCCGATTTTTGTATGCCCGCCGGTGCGCTGGTGGAGGTGAATGGGGTTCGAAACCTTTCGTAAATTCGTCAAGATTGTAGCGCCTTTGAACGTTCTTGCGGTCCTTCGCAAATTTATCCGGTCCTGGGGAATTACCACCTCAGCCAGGTATTCTGCCTATGATGACGACGTTTCGGTTCTTGTGTCGAGCAGAGCCGAGATTGACGAAGTCAGCAAAGAGATCAGTGGGTATGAGATGGTGACAGGGGCCAAGATCAACCGCGATAAGTCTGTTGGCTTGCGGTTGGGTGTGTGGAAGGGAGTTTCTCTTCTCGGACGTTTCCTCTGAACGGATGGGCCGATCAAGATACTCGGCCTCTGATTCGATCCTGATCTCCAGTTGGAAATAAATAGGTCGGAGGTACAAGGGAAGGCCGAGATCGCGGTTAATCTGTGGTGTCGGAGGAGGCTTTCCCTGAAGGGAAGGGCGGAAGAATGTGTTACACACATCTACCCGATTCTCCTGTACCGACTCTCTGTACTTCCACTCCCGTATGCCAAACTAATATTATTAGTACGGATCTTGTTCTCTTTCTAGTGGAGAGACAAGGCCCCTATGGTATCTCGCGAGATCTGTTGCCTTCATCCCTCTGAGGGCGGCCTGGGTATGCCTAGCATTGAGATTCGCATCACCTTTCTATGTGTCGCGGATCGGATGAGGAGGATGCCTTCTGGAAAGAAGACGTCCGTAAACATTTCCCATCCCTGAGAAGTGTGCACCCGTGCGAGGAAGAGGCCGGCCGGCCGTACACTCCGAGCCGAGTGCTCTTTCTCCGTGAATGTCGTCGTGCTCTGAAGCTCCTCTTACGGGCTTCGGATGGCCTCTCCAACGCCCAGGCGTTGTCTCGTAAGGCATTGTATCAACTGTTAATTTTTTTGGGGGGGCGTTCAAGATGATCTGATTGGCGAGCTCGGTCTTACGAAGCAGGAGGCTCGCTCGATATGGCCTTGGGCGCCTGGGTTGAAATGTCAATAATGATGAGGCATCACTCACCTGGCTGATGATTCGTGGGGCCCTCTGGGTCGGCAAGAGACTTTGTTCAGCAGGCTTGGAGAAATATCCAAACTGTCGTCGCTGTACGGGGGAAGTCGAGACCATTGGTCACGCCTTCTTTCAGTGCAGGACGGTAGTGCCGTTGTGCAGGTTTGTGGAAGGCCTCATGGTTCGCATGCTGCAGGGAAGATTTTTGTCCTTGAAGAGCTCCTTTGTAGCAATGTGGTGCCGCAGTTGACGAAGGCTGAACACTATGTGTTCTGTTGCTTACTAGGGGTTATGAGAGTCGTGATTTGGACGACGCGTCAGAAGGAATTCTATGAGGGCGAGAAGTTTACTTCTTCCCAACTGATCTTGTTCTTTAAGCATCAGCTTAAAGTCAAGATTAGGACTGAAAGGCGGCGGCTCACCTCATCAGAATTTGACAAAAGGTGGGTGAATCTTGCGCGTATGTGCCGAGTAAAAGGGGCTGACCTTGCGTGGCATTTTGATGCCGGTTAGGCATCAGGATATTGTTTTCCTGGGTTGAACTTGGGAAACCCATCCCTGGTTTTAGGCTAGAGTAGGTTTTTGGTTTTGATTTTTTAGTTTTTCTTTTCTTTTTCTGTAAACTTAGCTACGACGTGTTTGCTCATTGACCCCCTTTTTTTCTGTCCCCTTTTCTTTTCGTTTAATTTAACTCCCCATTCCATCCATCGTTAGGTGGTCAGTGTTTTCAGTTCTCTGGTGGATGCGGGACGCCTTTCGTTTCGAGGGTGTGTTTTTTCGTATTTGTTGTTGTGTCTGAATCAGTGCGTGTTTGTGTGAGTGTTTGGGAGGGATGAATTTTTTTCTATATTTTTAAAGTCCCCTGTCGATTTCGTCCAGTTAATTGATTTTACTGTCACATTTAGGGTTTGTGGGGGGTTTTATTACTAACATGATTTTGTTTAGTTTCATGTAAATAATTTTAAGTCATATTGTATATATTCATTGGGGTTCTTTTACTTGTTATATTTTATCCCCCTCCCCACATACACTATTTGTACGTATGGGGTTAATTAGGATTCTCATTGAGACAATGAGGTGTTTTGGTGGTTGTAGTAAGAAAGGTAATTATGAATGTGGTGTTTTGGTGGCAGGATTATTGTTTTGTATGTTTGGATCAGTGGTTGTGGCTAGCTAAGTTTAAAATTAAGACAAATGATGACCGTCCTTTTTCCCCAACCCCTTTTTTTGGCCTTGTGCCACATTTGCTGTACATACAGTAATAAATATCGTCGCTCAGTGGGTCGGTCAGTCAGTCGATGTCGGACGACCGTTAGTCGGATACTAAAGTATCAGCGACCACAACTAGATTTACTCTGCGTTATACCTATTATATCAAGTTCCTAACGTTTTGTACGTCGAACCTATTTTAGGACCGACTTAGTACAAATACAAGCCTCCATTGTGAAATCACTCCATAACACAGTTTACCGTCATACCCATGGACTCGGATGCAGTTTACAGTCATACCCATGGACGCGGATGCAGTTTACCGTTATACCCAGGACGGTGGGAGATGGTAATTCTTTTCCTGCCATCATGAAGTGAACTTACATCTTCACTGTTGGTATTGATATATCGTGTAGGTGAGCATGATTACAGCCAAGTTTTGTTCCTGATGATGGTTCCAGAGTACGATGTTTTGTCAGTTTTATTTGTTATTGTCACGTGTTGGCCTGGATAGAGTGGTAGTAGGTTTGTAGTGTGACACCTGAGCTTGTGGTTTATTTTAATTTCTGCCAATCTTCTCTCTAGTCATTGCTGGTGTTCTTCCTTTCCAGGTTCTACCCAACTGGGTAATGTGGTTGTTATAACCTATCTGAATAGTAGTTCAGCAGGTGATGGTAATTTGCTGTCTATATGGTTTGCTCTGATCTGTAGTAATAATATCTGAATGTCACCTTTGTCTTGATGCATTTCTTGATTTTGGACTTGGTGTGTCACATATACCTCTCAATGAAACCTTGCTTCTAACATAGAAAGGTGAACTGGTGATATGCTTAATGTCCTATGATGTGGTAATGTTTTGGAAAGCTTGTTCTACATATTACCAGTCGTTATCTCATCTGGTCACCCAAATCGCAATGCACAGCTCTTTATTTTGTCTGCTACTGTCTTGCTGGTATGTTGAGTACCTGTTCAGGTATTGATGTCCACTGATCTCAAACAGGTCTTTATGTGATGTACTTCCATGGTCGTGATGGAATATCATGTGGTTTGAGTTCTTCTCTTTTATTTGCATCTTGGTGTTCCTGGCAAAAGTATATATGACTGGCACATCTTCTGTCTTTATGGATGTTGCATTTGTGTGGGGGATCAATGAATGGCTCTGCATCCTCTTTCAGTAACAGTTTTGCTGTTCCACTAAAGTTGCCAATTCTGTCAAAACTGTTCTGAATATATTTCCCTTAGCTGTTCGACATTCAGGATTTCAGCTTTGTGTTTCTAATAGCATCAACGTTTATTGTAATAAGGTTGAACTGTTCACTTGTAGACAGACTTACAAGGAACAGGTGGCATCTACTCATTTCAACTCTTTATATTGGCATGGGATGTTATCTATGCACTTGGTGCTTATTGTTATCAAGTAGATGTGCTTGCGGTAGTTTTAGCTGTCCCTACCAACATCTATGTTGTCAATGTTTTGTTTTTTTCTTCTGTGTTCAGGTTTCCACTTTTGAATCTGATGTTGGGTGTGGCGTGACTTTTTTTTGTGACCTCTGTTTTTTTGCAACATCTTACCCAGTGACCCTTATTTTCACATGCAGAACATTCATCATGGTAGGCTGAGCAATATCGTGGCTTGAGGCCAGTGTCACAGTTTTTGCATTTACTACCTCTGTTGATACTGTGGATTTTCTCATTTTGGGACATACCAAATTGTTGTAACTGGCTATTTCCTGTTTGAATAATAATATCACTTCATTCGGGTCATAATCAGACCAGTTCATTGTTGGTAAATGAGATGCAATGTTGTTAGGGCTGTTTTTCCTCAAGAAGCAGGTGAAGGTCAAAGATCATTTTCGATTCAGCTTGGTGACCTCCATGGTTTGATATAATCAGTCTGTGTTTTTTATAGTTCTTATCTCGAGGAGGGAATTCTACATATGTTTATTTGGTAGATGTTTGAAACCGGTTACTTATACATAAGTAGTGTGCATGCAGTTAGTAACATATTATATTATAACAATGACTAGTGAAAGAACATTGGCACCATTGCTGTAAATTTGGAGAAGGTAGAAGTTTTTGGATTCAAACTACAGCAATGGATTTTTCTACAAGAAGATTTAGTTGTATTTTTCAAGCAAGATAAATATGTACAAAGGTTAATGCATAAATTAGGTGATGAACGTGAAGCTCAGGACTGGAGATTATTTATCAACTGAAATGAAAGCTTTATTAATATGTGAGAAAGTGACAAAAACTTTCCATTTCTGTAGGTCATCATATCATTCAAAAAGATGAGTTGATAGAATTGATTCTCAGCTCATAAGTGAAATATTTGTGGTGATCTGAAACTGATTTCTTTCATCCTGGGACTGGATGTGATATATATGAAAATATGTACTTCTTGTATCTAGGGGACATTGCAACAACAACAAAAGGCTAACTTAAGGGAAATGCATACAATGTATAACATATAATATCCGTTGTATTTTAACCCTCATACTCTCCTGTAGAGTATAAGGCTATAACCTAGGCATGTTACTTATTGCTCTTATGGTTTTTATAGGGAGGACTTTCTAGCCCATGCCCAACTGGTTTTGTATTCCTTTGTCCTTCTCCTAGACATGTCACCAACCAAAGCTATAGAGTCCAGTTTCCTCTGCTATTAACATCTAGTTGAGTGAAGCCAGGTGGGGTAATACAATTCATGGTTCCTTTGTTAATAGCATCATCGAAAAATGTATTTCTTTTTTTTTATTCATTATTATTATTTTATTTATTGGTTTTATTTCATTTTTACACACTCATATCAAAATTTTTTTAGTAAAAATAATATATCTTTTAGATTTGAAAGGAATATACAGAATGAATAGCAGCTTATTTTGAAAAGTTTATCACTTAAAAAAGCTAATCACCTAAAGCGAACCTTTATCATTTTATATAGGGATATATTTTAAGGAATATAATCTGACATTATTTTGTATTACTATAAACGTGATATTTAGTTTGTTGTGGATGTTAATAACATCAGTGTTTGAAATTGGGAATAACATGCTGTCTCCTGAAATACCCACAACAAACATGGCGGACTTGGGATGTGAGTTCACGTAAAAAGTATAAAGAAATGACAAGAACTAATATATATGTACAAACAAATGATAATGTATTAACAACAAAGGTATACAAGCAATAAAGACAATAATGTGTGTAACAAATGAATGTGAAAACTATATGGGTTCAAAGTATGTGAAGTGAGTGAAGCTGCATTCCTATATGTGTGTGTATGTATTGTTCATGCTTTTCCCAAAGAGAATGCGTTCTCCGTGAGAGGTTATATGTTGACAAATAACCGGATAAGGTTGGAAAAGAAAGATAAAAAATATCACCGTGTATTTATAGTTCAGAGAGCATCCCCTAGGAGCAGTTTCGAAAGTAAGGTGGGGTAACTTAACAAGTTATACTCAAATATGTGTATACACTATATAACGTTTATAATTGTAAGAATATAAAATATATATCTGAAATCAACATTATGCAGCTGTTATTTACTGAGTAGAGCATAGTTTTGATACAACTATATCAGACACCCAATGAGGATCAAATTCACAACTGAGCAACAAAACTAGCTTGCTAACCATTACCTTTTAGCATTCTGCTACCACTTGCTTTTGACGGCACAAAAATTAATAAATTTTAAAAATTTAATAAATATCAAAGTGGATCACAGAGCCTTGAATAATTCTCCGACTTCTGATTGGCTATGGGAAAAACATAACAACGCCTATGCACAAATGCTTAGAGTCAATTTACTGCCAAAATCTGGTTATGTGTTCTCAAGCCAGTCATGTGACATACAACATTATAAATACTTTGATACATCTTGATATTTTCTCTTTTCTTCTTGTCTTCTCGGATCCTCAGCAATGTAGCTCTGTGGAGAAATCACGTTTTGTCCCTTAGGGAAAAATGCTATGAAACGTCATAACACACACACACACACACACACACACACACACACACACACACACACACACACACACACACACACACATATGTACATAAGCACATCTACAAACATCTATGAACATTCGCTCCTTTATTTAACCTGAAACTGTTTCTACAAGGACAGAAACTTATCAACTTCTAACAGTGAGATTTTCATAAGCAAACAGCACGCTGCCAGTACAAGATACTTCAATATATTTTTCAACTCAAAAGTTAAAATAAAAAATACATTTTTAGTACGAAATACGACTTCTAGATTTTTAAGCAAAGACTACAATTTTCTCTCACTTAACAAGCTTAAGCAACTCATCTAGCAGTTAAAGGTAAATAACTCCTGCTATATTTAAATATTGAACTTTCAACTATAGTAACACTTATTGTGAGTAACAAACTGTTTAATTCTCTTACGAGTAATAGTACATCTTACTAAAGTTCTCCAAACTCACACACTTTTTAATATACAGGAACATTTTCCCCACTCAAAATTCCAAGGATAAATAAATTTCAGTATTTCAAACACAACTGAATTTACTGTCTGTACAATTGTTGTTAAATTCCATTTGCACTATGCCATTTCTCTTGTTGAATGTTATTCTTCTTGTTTTCTTATTCCTTGTTAGCACATTTGTAAATTAAAAATAGTACGGGTTGAATCGAGGCCGATCACCCCTTACAACCTCACCAAAATATGCATGTGATGATATTGTTTAATTTCAAAGTAACTTCTTCTTTTATGTCCCTTCAGAATTTAAGCGAAGTTAGCATTCCACAATTTCCTGTCCTTTGTAGCTCTTAGTGGCGTTTGTCTTCTTGCTATCTCTCCTAAACATTTTTTAGTGTTACAATTTTTTTTTTACACAAGAAACTCATTAAGTAGGTTAAAAATCGCTGCTTTTCTCTGTCTCTCTTGTCTTTTCTCTGTCTCTCTTGTTATGAGAGCGTCAAATTCTCTAAATTCTTTTATATTATTATTTGCCTTAGAAATTTCAATTGTCTCTTTCTGATTCTAATTAAGTGTCCTTCCTTTTTGTTTGTTTCCATTTTCCTAATAACAGAAAATGAAACAGTATCTTTTATATACAGGGAAATAACTTCTTTCAAATATTTTTTCTTGTAGTTATTTCCCTTGATGTGATATATTCTCATAAAAAATGATGTTCTCTTCTTTAATAGTTAAGGGTGCTGAAAAGAGCTCGATCGAACTAAAAGGAAGGGATTTTTTTTAAAGAATCTGATGTTTCCCCATTTAGTTACATCTTAGAAAATAGGTGAGACCGAAAACTTTTCAACACATACAGATAAAGGAAATTAAAAAACGAAACATTTTTAAATTAAATCCAAATCTAAAGATTTTTTTTAAAAAAATTGTGTTTACTTTAAAAAAAGGAATGTAAGAACTAGTTTAGTTTCTAAGAAAAAAAAAGAAGAAATTGCTCAGGCCACAAAATAACGATTCTTAAACACTGTGAGAGCTAAAATATTTATTTCAATACCGAGAAGATGGATATTTGTAGAGTTTAAGAATACAAATATGTTGGCTCTATAAAGAAGTACAAAGTTTATCGACTCGAGATATCATCGGAGGGTAAAGAAACAAGCACACACGCACACACATACACACACACACACACACACACACACACACACACACACATATATATATATATATATATATATATATATATATATATATATATATATATATATATATATATATATATATATAAGGGGTGATATAACAGCTTACAAGCTATTGTTAGTGAGTTAATAAGAATTGGTGAGAATTGGCTTAATCCAAAAGATCCGTAAATGTCGACAAACGCTGCAATTAATTTAATTTTGTGCAAGAGTAGCTTTAATAATAATTATTTAATAGCAAATAAAATCTACTTACGTGTATATACAAGATAGAACAGCAAAAGAACATCTCGAAGAATAAGCATAAATTGAATAGGCTCTTCATTCCCAGATACCATATAATTTTTCTGATGAGCTTTCCTCGTTGGTACCCCGACTTCAGGAATTTGAAGATAGTACTAGGTTGGCAGCTAGGGCTCATAATTTCTCTGTTATTACTAGTTCTAACCTTAAGTTATATGCTAATAGTTTCTCCTCTCGCACTTCTCGTTTGTGGAACTTACTTCCGTCTTCCTGCTTTCCTGTCAACTACGATCTTCAGAAATTTAAATAGATTGTCAATTGCCATCTTCTGTCCTGTTCTTTTATTGCCTTTTCTGTTTCTTTTACTCTCAGTAACCCCTTCATCCTAGTGGCTTTTATTGCCTTACTTGGGCTAAAATGGCTAAAAAAATCCTGGACGCTGTTCGAATTTTGGTTTGAAATGTAATCACCAAATGAAAGAAAGTCTGACATTTTTTGCCGTTTGTCCTGTGAAGCCATTTTCTACCATATTCCTGAAAAAATAAGTATTAATAATTGGCAATATACCCTTTGTTCTGCTTTTAGTTTCATATAATTTGTTGTAAAGATTGATGATATATTTTAGTTTATATTTTACTCTAAGTTTTATTTCCCCATACTTTACACACACACACACACACACACACACACACACACACACACACACACACACACACACACACACACACATATATATATATATATCAACGTACATTATATCTTTTTTGTACATCATTCATTCGATGTATGTGAACCAACTATCAAAGATGACATTGAGAAAGGAGAAGATACACACTTCAGAAGTTTGGTTGCCCCAACACAACAGTATTGGTAACTTTGTCTCTATATGTGATGACGAAGATACGTCATAGACAACGGAGATGATGGAAGCTTTCCACGTGGTTATCCTGTCAGACGTATGATGTGGCAGTTTCGCTGCCGTAAAGAAGAGTACTAAGGGCACATGGCCGGAATACCTTTAGTTTGGTGCCCACGGTCAGGACTGTTGTCCCATACTCTCTTGCTCAATTTTACAAATTACTCATCACTGATGTCGCTTTGGTGATTCGTTTGTCAATTTCCATGATAGGTTGTTGGTGATGGTAGAGCCAGTGACTTCGAGCACCACGTCATCAATTCTGATTGATGGAGATGCAGAAACATCTTGGCCTATGACGTTTTTTACATTCATAGTCAGCCTGAATTCCTTACAGGAATGGTGGAACTGACTCATTAGCTGTTGGATGTAATGTTCGGTGTGCATGAACAGAGTTGCATCATCATTAAACACTAGTTCTCTGATGCTTACTGTACGCACATTGGCCAAGTTGAATAATTTACTCTTGCTCCTTGTGTGTAATTATACACCTTCTTTGGATTGTCTGAACGCAGAGCTTAGTAACATGGAGAAGAACATGCCGGTACTAAAATGCACCCCTTTTCTACGGTACTCAGAATTGTGAAGGGCATTGAAATTTTAACCATCATAGCTGACTACACCCTGTATGTTCTCGTGAAAGGAGGTGATGATGCTCAGCGATTGTGGGGGATAGCCACCAATGTTCATTAGTAACTGAAACATCCCTTTTCTGCGGATAAAGTCGAGCGCCTTTGAGAGATCGATGTATAATCACTACAGTAGCCCTTGTATTTATGCAAGGTAATTTTCTTGGCATTGCGCATGTCATGTTCATGATTAGTTGATGTAATGTAGTATAAACGTATTTTTAAAGATTATACGCCTCCTTTTTAATAATTTAAAATATAAAACACTGATCAAATTAAATGAAAAAAAATAAGCAATACTGTCATTTCTTAAAATCTCTTCATTGTCACTCTTTTCGTAAATATATACTTTGAAAACAACTAAGAAATGAAATAATTTCAAGCTTTCTAAAGAATAATATTTTATTATGTTTTGCTTTGTTCTATAAACAAGTAGCCTTAATTAAATTATATTTGGATCACAGTTCCAAGAAATCACTAATTCTACATGAGATTATTCAGTGATGATATTTCGATGAGAATATAATTGCTCACAACATTTCTAAAAATGAAACTATTGGCAGTGACAAGATAAAATTTGTACCGAGCATTTTCTCACACATCGCTTTTTTTAATATGAAATTATGAACTATTAATGTTAATATCAGAGGCATTTCTACCTAAACGTATGTTATGACGTAAATTAAACATGCCAAAAGCGCATTTCGAAACGAACAACAACAGATGCCGTGTACAGATTCCAGTCCACAGAATTCGATTATTCAATTCCTGCAGATCTTCTTTTATTCTTTTATTGAGGGAATTTTGTTGGCGAAACAATGATTCACTTGTAAACTTTTTTCCCATCAATATATTGTATGTAACTATCGTCTCGGTATTTACTTCCCATACGACAGCATTCATCCCAATCAGGCCAAAAGCGTTTCTTCATTCGAACGCAGTAGCTTTGAAGGTTTTTTAACTCATCTGAAAAGAGAGAGAAACAAGTAAGAAATTTGAAAAATATATGAATGTAACAGTCATTTCTGTTATGATCAGCATAAAATATACAATTAAATTATTTCTTTTTGAAAGATTGGAACTGTTGCATAAAGAAACAACGCAAAATATCATAAAGAACAGTTGTTGAATTAAGATAAGAAAATTTTGACGAGACACAGAAAGAAAACTGCATGAAGTCCAAGAAAAGGTATTAAAGGAAAGCGAAAAGAAAGCACTAACCATCAATAGTAAGAAGACAATATTTGAAGGACAACCCCCAGTTGCAAGTGAGAACTTACCAACATCAAAATCAAGCAAGTGCAGAAATTTAACCATCTCACACGTTTTATAACAGAGGACGGAAAATATGATCCAGAAATCTGAAGATGCGCCCGAATTACGAAAGATGCCTTGCGAAAGCAAATTTAAAGTAACAGGGAAATTTCGCTAGAAATAAAGAACTGATTGATTTTACGGCTTATCAACCCTTTGCAGGTTATTTAAAACCAGAATATACTTTTAGATTGTAATAATTTTTTTGAGATAATAAGGGTTTATTGATACAAACCTTACTAATTAACCCATAGCTAATATGAGATGAGATGGATTTATGCCTTTCCCAAGGGTAAGTGATTATAACAAACCCAACATAAACTAGGTCTCGGCTCTTCGATTAACAATTTAATTTCATGTCATTATCAATCACTCACCAAGGCATTGACCAAATTCGACATTGCTTAATTTCGGTGATCGTACGGGAACCGGTGTTTCCGCGTGATTTGACCGTAAGCCATGAAAGGAATGTATTGAACTTTTAGGTAATATCAATCGTCCAATATGGCAGTGAATGCTGGACAATAAGAACAATGACTGTTACTTTCTTTGCTAAAATTGCTTTCATAGTCACCAAATAGCCCACGTGCTCCGCATTTATTAATCTAATCGAAAACTTGCGGCCTATCTCACAGATGAAGAGAAGACTTAAGCCAACAAATATGCGGTTCGACAGAAGGATCTTGAGTATACCATGAACGGAACATGAAAGCCAAGAGGAAATTTCAAGAAAAATGCAAAAAGGACACAAGATCAAAGAAAAACAGTTGGTAAATTCCTGAAAATCATACCACGAGCTGATCTAAGCATTTTGAGTGTAATTGAGTAAAAGGAACTTTTCGGAAGCCGTCGATAGTTGTACTAGATTATACGGTCTGTCCTAGAAACTGTAACTAGGGTCCTCTCAGCATAATTGCAGTACAAACTACAGGTGGACTGTGTGGATGTTGAACAACCACAAAGTGATACGGAACATAAATGAAATTTTGACAAGTTCTAGGTGTCAAAGAAAATTCAGTAACCCATATTCTATTGGTGTGAAATTATCTAAGGTTAGAAATGGCGTCATGACACTGACAAACAAAAAAAAAATTAAATTACATAGATAAAGCCCTTCGTAAGGTGTGGGCTGTACTTGTCAGAACAATTTTTGTATCTCCTTGAGGCATGGACTTCCAGGAATTCCTTCAACTAGTCTACTGCAATCTTTTCCAACCAGTCCTAGGGCTCCAACTACAACAGGAATTGTTGATGTTCCCATATGCCACATTTTCGAGATTTCTATTTCAAGGTCCTTGTATTTTGACAACTTTTTTGAATATCTTCAAAGATACATTGCAGTCAGCAGGGACTGCCATGTCAATAAGGAGGCACCGTCTTTGTTTGTGGTCTTTAATAACAATATCTGGCCGGTTGGCCTTGATTGTTCTGTCAGTGTGTATTGTGTAGTCCCATAGAATTGTAACAGGTCCTATCTCCGTAACCGGGTCTGGGTGGTGTTCATACCAGTTTCTTTCAGTTTCCTTCCCGTAGAAGTTGCAGATTTTCCAGTGCAGATATTGGCCCACTCTGTCATGTCGGGTTTTATATTCAGTGGGTGCCAACACGATGATCAATCGTTTCTGGATATTTATCACAGAATCTGCATTTTAGGCTGACACAATATTTTAGTATATGTGCTTGATAATTCCTAGTTAGCAAGCATTGGTCCTGCGCAGCAAGGATAAAACCTTCAGCTTTCAACCCTGCACTACGTAGCCACTGATGGGTACGGGTTTTGTCTACGTCAGCTTGTTTGGTACGGACAGAGTATTGGCCATGAAGCGTTTTATCTTGCCATCGCTTCTGTATCTGGTCGGTTGCATTCGTCTTTGCTGTCTTTTTTTTTTAGGTATTTTGCAGTTTCAACCGGTGTATTGCATCTCTACGCCCATTTGAAGCTCCATTTTGAATTTGTTGGCTTCTTTCATTACGGAGTAAAGATGCTTACTACTTTCATGTTCCTTGACACATACCATCATCCAGTCTTCCGTAGTTTCCAAATATCTTTGGAGGCCAATTGTTGTAGTTTTGTAGGACAGTTCTAGTTGAACTAATTCTCTGCCTCCTTCGGATCTGGGCACATACAGACAATCAACATCAGCTTTGGGGTGATGCATGCGATAGCAAATGAGAAGCTTTCTCGTTTTGGCGTCCATTCGCTTAATTTCAGCTATGGTCCAGTTAAGGACATTAAAGCTGTATTGCACCACAAGGACAGCCAATGTGTTTATGGCTGATATCCTGTTTTTTGAGTTTAGCTCAGTATTTAGTACCAGACGTACACGCCTGTAGTACTCTTTTCTTATTTTTTCCTTCATTTGGGGGTGTTGTATACCATCTCCTTCGCTAATTCCTAGGTACTTATAAGCTTCATCATGCGCCATTCCCTAATCTTTGTGACAAAATCTAAATCTATTAAGGGTGTTTCTGTAATTCTACCTTTCTTCAAAGTTACTTTTGCACATTTATCTAATCCGAAGTCCATACCTATGTCGTCACTGAAGTATTTTACAATATTGAGGAGGCCTTTCAACTCATTGTCGTCTTTGGCAAAGAGTTTGAGATCATCCATGTAGAGTAGGTGATTGAATATTTTCGTATTTATTTTGTAACCATAGCTACTGTTATTCAATTCATGTGTAAGAGGGATTAAGGATAAACAAAACAGAAGGGGTGACAGAGAGTCTCCTTGAAAGATTCCACGTCGGATATTCAGACGGTTAGATATGGCAGTGCCCCCGGTGTGAGTAAGGTATAGTTTGGTGTTCCACATTCTCATGCTGTGCTTAAGGAAATTTAATACCACAGGGGAGACTTTGTACATTTCCAAAGTCTTAAGGATCCAAGAATGTGGAACACTATCAAAGGCTTTACGATAATCAATCCACGCTGCACTTAGATTCCTGCGTCGTCTCCTGCAATTTTCCAGGATCATTTTATTTATCAGAAGTTGATCTTTGCAGCCATATGAACCTCTTCTGCATACCTTCTGTTCCAGCGGGAGAATGCTGTTTGTTTCGAGAAAGTAATAAGTACGGTTTGTCAGTACAGACGTGATCAATTTATACGTTGTGGAGAGACATGTTATCTATAATTTTTCGGGTCTTCTGTTTCAGTTGTTTTTGGTATGAGGTGTGTAATACCTTCAGTAATCCATTCCGGGATTTTATTGGGATTATTTACAAGCGTTGATAATGTGTTTGCAAGAATTTCATGGGTAGATGTGAGATGATACAACCAGAAATTGGGCAACTTGTCATTTCCTGGGGATTTCCATTTTTGGGATTTCGTTAGAGCTTGCCTAACATCATCTGTGGATATATTTTCCCATTCTTGCAGAGGTGTATCCAGCAGTCGTTCTTCTTCACGCCGTATCCATTCTGCATTTGGGTTATATTCCTTTGGGCTGCTCCAAATATTTTCCCAAAATGTCTGTACAATCGATAGGTGTTTTTCCAATTTCCCTGTAAAATTTCTTAAGATCTGTTCGGAATATTTTATTTTGGCGATAGAACCTACAACGTTTTTCGTATCGTCTTGTTCTCTGCGCCTTTAGCTGAAGTTTCTGCTTCAGCATTTTCTTGATTGATGGAATATCAATTAGGGATTTAATGTTATATTTCCGCTTGATCTTTTTGCATTTACGTGTGGAAATATAGGGTTTCTGGTGAGCTCATTTAATATAAAAAGCTCACATCTGATTTGTTTTATTTCTCGAATCAGTTTGGTTTTCCAAGCTGGTTCTCTGTGTCTGTTAATTTTATTTATTGTCTTGACTCCAAGATTCCGTGTCGCTGCTAAAGCTGTTGCGTATATGACGTTGTTAACTTCCGTGATGTTTCCCAGTGGTTTATCTGTTAACAGTGTTTCCAGAGCAGCATTGTATATTTTCACGATGTGCTTGTTGGAATTCGTCATATGGATTTTTGGGAGCTGGTCTCTGTCTGACAATTGTATGAAAGTTACTCTGCTGAGTACTTGGATGACGTCATTTTTCGCTTCGGTGATTTCAGCTTCGTGGTTTTCAAGGAATTCTAACTTATTGTCACTGAAGATGACTCCAGGTACATTTTCTGGAGGACTGCAGGTTGTGTTTAAGGTAAGAGTCTTGGATTTCATTTCCTGGGAAATTATTTCGTATTTCATTCGCTTTAGCGTCCACCTCGTCCTCTGTTGCATACCTTATTTCTACATTCGTCTCAATAGAGTTTGAGTGATGGGTCATAGTATTTTGTCTTATATCTAATTTTATCTTATCTATTTCTGCCTTTGAGACATCATTTCGCATGATGTCTCTACGGACATTGGCAAGCATGTTGAGATTGAGGTTAGGTCTTATATCATTTCCCACCGTACTTCTCCATATTTGGTATGTTTGATTGGTGGTGTTCTTTGCTGGGTTTTCGAATGCAGTGTAGAAGGATGTCATGACTTGTCGATACTCTTCGCGGCTCCATTTCGTTCGTTTACTTTTTATTAGTCGATTTGGTATTGAGTCACTTGGTCCAAGGTTGGCAATAATCCGGGTTTGATGACCAAGTGTCTCTTCGTGTGTGGAAGAGTTTGTTCCAGTGGCAGACTTTTCGTCCTCAGACTGGTTCCTCTCTGAGGGACGCGGCCCTTGTTGTCCCGGTATGAAATATTATTCGTATTCATTGAAATTGGTAGAGATGCGTTTTAACCTTGACCACCAAGGGGTAATTATGTTCAGGTTACCAGCTTTAGGACGAGTCTCGAAGAAGATCCAAGAGCACGCCCAAACAAGGAGATTGTGGATTTATTAATATATCGAAGGTAGAATAGTTCATAAGAGTGTATGGTATTCAGTGGGGTAGACTATACTAAGTTTTAACTTCGTATAAGTCGGAGTGACCACTCCAAGGGGGATAAATAGATTTTAGTATATAGACTGGCAAAAGTGACTTTCCACAAATGTTCAGTTTTCCGTAGGAAAATTACACCTGTAGCCATGAAAAAAAAAATACAATATGATCCCTGTCAATGCGGATACATACACATGTAAATTATATACGTATACATATGTATATATACACACACACACACATACAAGGGAGAGAGAGAGAGAGAGAGAGAGAGAGAGATAGAGAGACAGATATTAGTAAACATGTACACATATACGCAACGACAGAGATATGGGATGCTTAAAGTAAGAGAAAAAAAGTGAAAAATGGACACGGATGTCCGCTTAAGGTTGGGGGGGGGGCGGCGGAAAAATTGAAATATAAAAAAAATAAAGTAAAAAGAAAAGGGAACTGAAAAGGAAAGAATTAACTTGAGTCAAAAGAATTTACAATCATAGCAAACAACACGAAAAGTATCATTCAAAAATGCTACATTTACCATTTCTTACAAATTCGGAGCATGGCAAAAGTGACTTTCCACAAATGTTCAGTTTTCCGTCGCCAACGACAGATATTTATCAAATTTTATGGGGTAGGCTGGACTTATACTACAGATTGGTAGGTGGGGATATCAAAGAATTCATTAAACAAAGGGGTAGAAGCAAGGGAATAAAAGTTATACATTTCCGGTCATCTCTCAGCCTACTAGCCGCTAAAAGATATATTTTTAAATTTACACTCAAAGACATGATAGTCAAAGGGCAGAGCATTGTAGGAAAATTACACCTGTAGCCATGAAAAAAAAATACAATATTTATTTATTATTATTATTATTATTATTATTATTATTACCGCTACTAAAATAAAGATGAAGCAGTCAAAATTCTATCTCCTAATTCCTACCGATAACTAAAAAATAATGCTAGTTATATATATATATATATATATATATATATATATATATGGGAGTTATGTGTGTGCGTGTATGCGTGTATGTGTGCGTAATAGTATAGTTATTGGAAGAAGAAATACAAAAAAAAATAATTTTTCTGCAGTAATTTTTAGTTCTGGAGGCAGAACTGCACTGGATGTATGTGATGTCTGCGCTTTCGGTTGGGTCTTTAAACTAATACGAATTAGAAGATAAAAGGCTATTCTTCAAATGTTATGATACCGTGAAGATAAATTCAATTCTTGGAGAAGATATCTTTCGAGTCATACATATCACAGCCAAGAACATTTAAGCTAAACGGTATTCAGGCAATACAATGTGCCTCCACATTGGGCAACACTGTCTGTACTTTCTTTGCTAAAATTGCTTTCAAAGTCACCAAATAGCCCACATGCTCCACATGTGTATGAGAATGGAAAACAATATCCAAAACAAAGAATACATGAAGAAAAACTGCTGCAGCAAGTAATGTTAAATTCAAAAGAGTAAATTATTATCAGCATTTTCTTTTTTTTTTATCGGTAGCTTTTGTGAAAAGGAACTGGTGAACAGTTTGTTAGTTTAATAACAAGGTGGGAAGAGAGAGAGAGAAGAATGTGTACTTTTCGCTTTTGCAGGCGTTTTAGACTCGTGCCGCGGTGGAGAAAATGAGAGGAGAGGAGAAAGAGATGATTTAAAAAAAAATATATATTTCTTGAGTTTTAAGTTTGGGAAGCGAATTAGCATGTAATGTCGAAAATCGCCAAGAAGGCGATTATGAGAGATTGGAATAAAAACGTAGATATGACAAGAATATTGTTTTCAAGATATCCCTCTCCAATATGCCCCTTCCGTACTGCCTATAATTTCATTGTCCTCTTGGAACTCTGAACAATTTTATTGTTTTTTTTTTTTAAATAACCATGGAAATTCCAGGGGTATTGCTAATAACGATAAATATCCTAAGCTGAAACTCATACAAAATCATTTCAAATCATATTCGATCATATTAAAATATCTTAAAAACACCAAATTTAACTGAAAACATTGACTTGAATAACAATATCTGATATATTATATAGATGTCAATTTTTCAGATAGAGTATATCCGTAAAAAAAAAGATAATATTAATAAAGACAAAAAAAAACATTTGTCTTGAGAAATTCATACAGAGGACGAAATGCGTGGTTTTTTTTTCTTTATATATATATATATATATATATATATATATATATATATATATATATATATATTGTGACGTACCTACGATTTCATTAACCATATAGGCGTAAGGCTGAAAAGCACCCCAAAGAAAAATCCCAAATTCTAGTCGAAAATTAGATATAAATAAATAAATAAAAATAGATAAAATCCAATGCTTTCAACTTGCGAGCGAATATGTTCTATGATCAGCCATACCCTCCTCTTCTCTTCACAAATTCTTTCCCTCTTTACCTACTCTTCCACCCACAAGCCAAGGGCCCGTGAACTTTGAAGCGACCCGACGCGAGAATGACCTGGCTCCAAAATCCCGCAGTTATGAGGCAGTTGACCATAAGTGAATCCCAGGCACCATCAGGATCTCCTGCTGCGATTCACGTGACCAGAGCCTACTGAGGGTCGGTTGAATTTTTGGCCGTAACGCAAACACTGCGTGATATGCACCCCATCCTCCTGTGTACTCGGTCAAAGACGAAGAGAACCCACGTGACTATCTTTGTGGACAGCAAGAATCTAAAGAAAGGTTGGCAATTTCCGTCTGACCAGTGGCAGATGAACACCGCTAGGGTAATCGTTCCGATTCTAAATGGACTGCCCACTGAAATGAAGAAGACAGCAAAGTCTGTCGACTCGAGATGAAAGGACTGCTACGAAACTGAAAGAACCAACGAAACACCTGTACGAGATGCTATGGACCCAGAACATTTCCGAAAGAAAAGGAAACCAGGAAAAATTCCGGCCGACCAAAATATTGTTTTAACATAAGAACTCTCGCTTCGGCGAATCAGAATTTTGTGTGGAAATATCAACTCGACTGATAGATAAGTTGGTTCTCTTGGCTTGATCCTTTTTATGTATATGTATATATTGGCTCACCTCTTCTGTTCTTTCATGGCCCCCTTCCCCTTTGTTAAATTAATTTTCTTTTTCATTTCTTTACTTGTTTATGCATTTAAAAATAAATGTTTTACTTTAAAATCAATCGTTTTGTGTCTGTTCTTCGTTGACTCCCTTGTGTCGCTTCCATTGCTGAGTGAAGACCGAGAAAAGATCCCACGTTTTCTTTTTAAAACGCGTGGTTCACCTATATGCTACAAGTTCGTAATAATTCAATTTCGACTGAACTATAGCTGGAGAGTACAGGGTCATATCCTGTTATAAGAATTCTGGTTTGATTTCTTAAGAAATACTCAACCATTTTAATTTCCCATAACTTTCTTAATTCATTCTCATTTGATTCCAATAGTTATTAAACGTATTCATACATTCTATCAGATTTTCCCCTGTTCTATACCATAAAGCTGGGCATTCCTATATCCAACATTATTTGTCAACCTCTCTCAACTCCTTCGAGCCCTACTCGCTCTATACGCCGTTACCCACTTTGTCACACAGTTTACAAAAGATTGTTTTCATCACTTACTTTTTATCAGTTTTTCGTGTTTCGAATTATTCATATTCCAGTTAATCATTGTTAACATAGCAAATATGGAACAGTCGACTTCACAGGGCTTGTCTCCAAGGAAAAAATTTTTTGTCCCTGTATTAGAGAGAAAAGAGGTGATTGTTAAATTAAATATATTTGAAGTAAAAAAAACAAAACAAAACCAAAACACCATAAACGCTATAAACATATTTACACACGCATCATATATACACACATTTTAGCATTTCTCTCTTCATTATAGTTCGATAGAATATTGTATTGATTAAAAAATCAGGTTTGCATCCGTTTCTCCACAGGAATTCTGAAAGCGAAAACTTTGTGGAATAAACAAGAAAGCAAAATGTTATAAGATTTTAAAATCGGTTTTATCTCCATTTGTCTTTCTATTCATATTTCTCTCTCTCTCTCCCTCTCTCTCTCTATCTATCTATCTATCTATCTATCTATCTATCTATCTCATTTTAAAGAAGCATTACTTATTACTTAATTTCCATTTATAGCTTGCAATATATATTATTTTGTTCAACAGCAACATAGACAACAAGTGAAGATAAACATATGTGAAGCCTACTGGATGCATCCACGAATTGGACGGGCCCAGATTTTGGCATTGAATATTTAGGGAAAAAATACACACATCACAATAAAAAAATCAAAATTATAACCTTACCTTTATATGATATTCTCACTAACCATGAAGGAAATTTAGCACAAATTTTACTACTGCTATTTTTAAAATAAAAATTAGGAAAGGTTTAATTACCAGGACATTTTTGGGAAAGGATAGATTTTAGTACATTTCATCATACTTTATTGAAAGTTGTTTTAGTTGTTTTTCAGGAAGCAACATCTTCACATGCAGTAAATTTATAATAGCTACAAAAAATCCATTGGTATCAGTGAACATTGGTATATATGGTAATAGGCAAAAAAAAAAAGAAAAGAAAAAGAAATATGGTACTTGTTGGCAAATGAAATTCCATATCATACGTGCAGAAAAGCAAATTTCAGTATATGCATAACAACAAAAGCACACACAAAGTAAACAGCAATATATCAGTCAAAGCAAATATTTCTGTAAAATCTGGTATTTCTACAAAAAAAGCAGCAAAATATTGTGAAATTTCATAAATTTCTTTTGCCTGCGTGAATTTATCATGTTTGTTCACTTCCACTGGGTCTTAGTTTTAGAGTTAAGCTCCATGCGCGCACTGGTTCCTGGTGAATCCCACTTTTCTCGTGATCTTTATGTCCCACTCACACATGACACTGCTGAATTGAACGCAGAATAATTTTTGGTGCATTTCTTTGGAAAAAACCGCGTCCAATAAGCCGACGAATAACACAAATTAGCTAAAGCCATTGCAAACGTCCTAACTCTGTTGCTAGGAACCATCAACACAACACATGTCAAACACTCTAGTGACTTAATTCAGAGAATACGAAATGTAAATATGGAAAACATAGACTTCAAATTCTTATACGTCAACATACCCATCATGAAATGCCTCAACATATTGAGAAACCACCTCAAAAAGTTCAAAGAAAATCTTCCTTTACCAGTTCATAAAATTATAAAAATATGCTAATAACTAATCACTAACCAGTGCATTTTCACTTTCAACGATATTCTCTACAAGCAAAAATTCGGCTTACCTACGGGGTCACCCTTCAGTGGTGTTCTCGCTTGCCTTTTTCTAGACTTCTTAGAATCCGGTCCACTTAGACACATTATACCAAGCAGCTGTAGTTAGCTTATATTGATGACGTCCTCTTATCATATTCCCAAGATACAAACCTATTAGACATAATAATGAAACTAAGACACACAAATTTGAAATAAACAATTCTCTACTTTTCCTCGACATCTTATTAATATGCAACAATGGGAAATTAGATTTTAAAGTATATCGTAAACTCACAAACAAGAACGATCTAATCAACTTCTATTCCCACCACAGTCAAAAAAATAAAATCTGGACTAGTCATAGGATTCTACCGCAGAGCCCTTAGGATATGTAGCACGGAATACCTTCTTTTTTTTTTTTTCTTTTTTTTTTAAAGCAATTCATCACAAGAAAGGCGGGAGTGTCACTAGCACGCAAGTGCTTACAGAGGATTCAGAACAAGAGTAAAGAGGCATGTTTGGGGAAAGGATACAGAGAAGGACTGGGATCAAGCTCAGGGTGTCAGATGTCGATTGACATTACACTTGAATATTTGAAGATTATAGTCACCGGGGAAGCAAGTAAGGGCAAGGGAGTTCCACAGACAGGAAGTGCGGGAGAAGAAGTTGTTTGAGTAGAAGAGACGGTTACATTTAGCCGTTTTGACAGTGAAAGGGTGGGACCGAGATGCCAGACTGGCAGCTCGCTTGAAATCATGCAGTCTGGGAACCAGCGAAAGTAACACGTCGGAACATTTACCGTGAAAATACTTGTAGAAGAGACAGAGGGAAGCCACGTCAAGTCTGTGGTATAGAGATTGTAGATTAGATGCCAGGTCAGGACCTATGATCTTGCATATTCGTCTCTGGATTTTGTCAAGAACCTCGAGTCGTACAGCGAGAGCACTAGACCATATATGACAGCAATATTCCATGCAAGGTCGGATAGTTAATTTATAGATTTGGAGGATGAACTCAGACGAGAACAACTTTCTGGCACGACACAGTGAACCAACTTTCCTTGCGGTAGTTGAAGCTATTGATTCAATGTATTTATTCCAACCATATCAGTGGACAGCGTGTGACCAAGCAGGCGTAACGAGGAGCTCTCGTGGAGTTGGGTATCAGTCATTTTGATGGGAGGCAGGGAGTGTTCTCTGTGGTGGGTAAAGGAGAGCAGTTTCGTTTTGGAGGCATTAAAGTATACAAACCATTTCCTGTCCCATTAAACCACAGATTGGAGGTTCTTTTCGAGATCAGCAGCCAGGTTAGTTTTTTCAACGCTACCAGATTTACTATTGAGGCAGGAGTAAATAGTGGTGTCGTCCGCATAGATGTCAACTTGGGAATTGATGACATCGGGAAGGTCAATTATGAAGATCAGAACAGATAGATCCTTGGGGAACACCAACATTCGTGATAAAAGAACCGGAGGCGAACACGTTTAGGACGACCTTCATTTCACAGTTTGATAGGAATGATTGTATTAAGTCAAATAATCGTCCTGTAATACCGTAACCCTGAAGCTTACGAAGAAGGCCAGCATTCTAAACCCCATCAAACGCTTTAGAGATGTCTAGAACCACGGCTTGAGCTTCTCCATTACTGTTGTGTGCTTGGTATACAAATTCAGTTATGGCCGTGAGCACCTAATTGAAGAAGAAAATATATTGAAAAAACTTTCAAATTTCTCCACTACCCACATTATTTTATCCTCAACGTTAAAAAGTGAACCTACAAAATCCACAAAGCCAAACAAAAAACAAAAAAACAAAAAAATAAAACCAGACATCACCAAAGAACTTCTAATAAAAAAATACACAAAATTTATAATCCAACGCTTTTTCTACTAAAGTCGCAAAGAAATTAGTCATCCCTAATACTAGGATCGTTACCATCGCGTCCAAGACGATCGGAGATATAATTAGGAAGAAAATAAACCAAACACCAATTCAAATGTCGGGATTTATCAAATAAATTGTTTACAATGGAAAAATGTTTATGTGGGGGAGACATCACGTGATCTAAAAGCCCGCACCTCCGAATGCAAGAGAGACATGCGTTTGAACAAACGATCGAGCTCTCTTGTTTTGCCTCGAACCGATGCATAACTTTTATTTCACTAATGATACCCTAATTAAAAAAGGACATAATTCTTTAAGATATCCAATTAAGATATTAAGAGTTATCTACTATTTTAAGACACGTGACACGTGTTTGACCAATGAGAACTGACCCAAATATAATTGAAAATACCAGTGTTTCTGTCTTTTTGCCTGTTTTCTCTTCATCTCTGACGGAGCTTTAATAAAAATAAAAGATTAAAATACGTTTCCTATTTGTTTTTTATTTTATTATTCTGTCGGATTCCGATCCATATTTGATATGCGGTTGTTCTTTAACTCATATATATATATATTACAATTAACTTTATTGACTGTGGTATAATCTGGGCTAACCAGTTTCTTATATCAGTTCTATAACCCAGCTTTAAGACCCAAATGTATCACTTTTGATTCAAACTGAATAAATCAAGTAGAGAAGCGTCATACCAAGAAAAGTCGATAAGGCTCGCATGTCTTGTTCTCCAATTGACCAAATTTCGCTGTAGGTGTGACGTCCGATCCCATGACCATGCATCTCCTTGTTGACTACATATTTGAGTGCTTTCAGTTTTATGAAAAGCTCGAGACCTTTATAAGGTAGTACTTTCTTCACTTCGGTTAGATCGTCGCCAAATGTTTCTGCACACATTGTCCTGTGAATAAACAAGTAAAATGGAAATTTATAGGTTTATTGTTTATTTTATATTCCATGTAATTCGTCGCAATTCATTGTTTCCAGTGAGTAAAGAACCTATTCAGATTACTTTGTTCATATTTATCAACTATCTATCTAGCTAGCTAGTAAGCTAAAGAAATCGTTTTCAAGAAATGATCATATAAAACATAGATTAAGAAGCATTATTTCTTTACAAAAAATCTAATGATATCTAATTGCAAAGTATCTCCAGTAAAATCAAAGAATTATTAGTATTTACCAATGTGATGTAATTACGGGTTTCATTAATTTGTTGTTAACAATAAAAAATAAAGAAAGCTTTAACAGTTATTAACAATATATTCAGATAAGCAAGTATGTCTGTTATAACTAAATTTGTAACACTAAAATTATAAGCGAAGAAAGTCGATAGTTGTGCTATATTAGCACGCTAAATGATCAATATATGTAGCATTTACAAATAAAAATGTAATTAAAAATAATATTAAATATTCTATAACATTTAGAACTTAGAAATTGGTTTATAAAATATTTAACTTCGTATCTTGGTTATTATGTATGTCATAGAGAATTTCAATACGAGAAAAAAAAAAAACAGACATCTACGCATAATTTATAAAAGAGCCTTTTCAATAGGTTTAGTCGCCATAAAATATCTCAAGCGTAATATCTCTCTTCCGTGTGAGATAAAACTGCAGAATTTTCTAGTGCGCATGTCCTTCGGATAGGACAAGTGAATATCATGTAAGACTGTGATCAAACATTTGCACTGAGGCAATATTTCTGTGAACTCAAAGATATTTTTTCTTGTTGAAGAATATAAATATCACTTAGCGTAATCTTTTTGAAAGGGAATTTTTTAGTAGGTTTTGTCTGAATGTGTTTTATGTATAAATACTGAAAAAACTTATTACTTTTGTTATACTGCGTATATTTGTTGCTTCTCTTTTATGATCAATTAAAAAGTTTAAAATATAACTTGAAATTGTCTTATCAAACGGAACTTTTAATATATGAAGCGAAACACCCGAGCCACAAGACTATTTTTATTATTATTTCGTTTGTTTTATAGCCTGACAGAAAGCAAGCAATTGATAGTATATAAAAAGTTTCCAATGCCATATAAAAAAAAAATCAACTTGTTTGTTTGCCGATTTATTTCTTGTTTGGTTTCTTCTTTTCTATTTTATGTACACTAATTATTTTTTATGAATTAAACTTGTTCAGTTGATCATATAAAAGACAAGCAACAAATATATGCAGTATAATAAAATTAATAAGTAGTCCTTTTTTCAGTATTTACACATAAACCAATTCAGACAAACCCCCAAAACCTACTAAAATAAAATAAAAAAACTTTCCCTTTCAAAAATATTACCCTCAGTGCTAGTTATATTCTTAATATCGACAATTAAACATTTCTTACTTATAGAATCTATAGTTTCTTGAACTTCCTCTTTTCAAACCCCTAAAAAAAACTTCCTCTTTTCAAACCCTTAAAAAAACAGAAATTACATAAATACGTTCTTTCTTTCTTTCTCAAAACAGTGAAAATTATAATTATTTGTAAATACTTACCAGTAAAGTTCTTCTTCAGCCATTTTCTGGAAGGCTCTACCGATAGCAATATCCACTTGACTTACATGTTCATTCAGATTGATTCCCAATTTCTTATTCAAATATTCAATGCAGAATTGTGAATCGGCAACTTTCTTTCCATTATACATCATCCACGGTATCTTTCCTTTGTGTGAGAATATCACGTTGTGATCATTCTTGAAATGAAAATACACGCGTTTCTTTTAAAGCCAAGCAAAAGTACTTGAAATAAAACTGCTTAGAAATAATCTTCAGCAATTCTAAAATCCTATATTTAATCAAAGTTATAATTATTTTTTTCGTTTTCAAGCTCAACTATAATTAGATTCAAACTATTAAATGTCATTAAAGAATTCTAGATGTTCATATGTGCATAAGAATTTTTGTAGAAAGATTTGCTTCGCCAAACTTCCAATTGGAAAAATTCTGCCTCTTTCAAAATCACCAGTTAATGATTTGGCTTTTACTTGGATTCAAACTTTGAAATGTTTGATTTTCTGCGCCTTTTATTTTGAAATAAAAGAATATCATTGCAATCATTGCTTAATGACTTCTATAGCGATTGTTGTGACATTTACTATTAGGCAAAGTAGCTTAGAATGACTTTCTTTTATTGTATGAATGTGAATCTCTCTCTAAATCCATCCCTCTCTCTCTCTCTCTCTCTCTCTCTCTCTCTCTCTCTCTGTATACAAGTGTGCATGACGGAAATGTTTTGAAGCAGATTGGGTACTCAGTAGATTCATAATTTCATGTATATACTCATTTTCCTTGTGATGACGGTTCTTTATATATGCATCGTATCGAGAAAGTATTTTGGAAGGCAATACGTAATATGGAGGCAAATTACCTCTTACAAGAGAGCAAAAGCCTTAATTTAAAAAAAAAAAATGTGCCTCTCGACATAAAACCGAATCTGCTTTCCATTTTGAAATCTAGATAGATAGATTTTTTATAGATAGATAGAAATTTTAGATAGATAGATAGATTCGAAATCATTTCTTTAACCTAAACACACAATTAACAATAAATTTAAATAAATACCTAAACACGCACACACACACATCTGCTAAAAGTTTAAAAGTCAAAATTTTAACTCGAGGAACCTAAAAAACGGCGAAACGAGTCGTTATAAAATTTTCACTTTGTCTCATCGACGTCACATAAACATATATATATATATTACTTCAAACATCATTTTTAGTAGATACCCTTACCTAAAATAGATGACCCGTTTTTATTTTAAACAGTGTTTATTACATATATAGACCTGCGCACTAGAGTAATTTTGATAAAGAAAATGTGCTCTCTGGCAGGGTTCGAACCTGCGTCACCCACTCGACCACAGAGAGAGATGTGGGCATTGACATCACGACTGTGTGACGACAGCCTGTTTCATGATATATATATATATATATATATATATATATATATATATATATATATATATATATATATATATATGTGTGTGTGTGTATGTGTGTATGTGTGTGTGTATATATATATGTGTGTGCGCGTGTTTGTGCGGAATTCAGTTTTCTTCTATATCAAAATTTTTAACGTAAATAGGTATAAATCTTAGATCTTATAAAGTATATTTCTAATATCCTTCATTTGTTATTCTTTTAGTCATAGACCCCGATTGATATTGTTTGTCGCCATGAACTGATTACGAAAAAGCATGAATAATATAAAACATTCACACTCGTCGAGTACATGCTGAATTCTGTCAGCAATTACAGCATCAATGCTTGACCTCTTTTTTTTGTTGTAAATTCCTGCAAGGGAAATAGTCTTCCCAGTCATCGAGTTTGGTTCTGCTGGTCCAAGTTCTGGTAAAATCATGATTAGAATTTCTTCGGAAAGATCAAGATCAAATGATTGCTCTTCCTCATCCTCCAACGTCCCTCTCTGTCAAAAGATTATGACCCTTCAACGTTGTTTAATTTTTTCAAGCTCTTCTTCAAAGATCCGAGATTTATCTTTGGTGGTGTTGGGACAGTGCTTTAATATCTAACTCGCGAAACATCCTCATTGATAGTCCTAGAATTCGATTATTTCCTTCCTATACTATGTAATTCTCTAGGGCATCCATTGTCAGTTTGGGATTTTTATTCAAAAATTAATAAGCCGTGAGGGGACGGTTATTAAAGATTTGAGAAAACATAGAAGTCTGTATCGTATTGCAAGTCACGGGGAGTGAGTTCAATCCTTGAAGAAGTGAGGCCTTGTGCCAAAATTGTCATTGTCTAATCATCACTTATAACGATATCACCTTATTGACTTATAGTTAGCATCCCGCCTTACAATTATACTTTCATCAGAACGTAAATAAATATTTTCACAGATATTAACAATCAGTTACATTCTCATTAAGAACGACATAATCTATAGCCTTTAATGAATTATTGTAACAATAATTCGTTGTCTATATTGAAATATTAAAGTTAGCTGACGAAAATTCTTAAGAAATTTGTTTAAACGTGACATAACCCCCCCTCTGTTGCTGCATGCAGATTATCTTACCATGTAAGGGATTTTGGCCATACGTAAATAGGTTTCAAGCTTTAGAGGAAAAGGTGAAACACTTGGTGCATTTGGGCCTCTTCCCATTTGATACAACAGAACCGTGTTTTTCGGGATGTCAGGTCCTTTCTTAAAGTAAGTACTGAAAAATAAATCATTTTGAATTAGGACAATAGAATGTTAAAACGGAAATGCAATAAATCAAAATCAAAAGTTGGAAATGAGGACAAATGAATTATTAAATACACTGAATTTCAGAACATTTTAAAAGTACACACTTAGGTTGAGTGACAGAAGGGAAAATAAGATATTGGCGTAAAAATCTCCTGGCTGAGAACGACTGACAGCAAAAATGATCGATCGTTTAATTCATAACTGGAAAACTAACTGAACAACAGTTTCTCTCAGTCCATTGTTCAGAGATTTTTTGATAAATCGAACATAAATTCAAAACATTTTTACTTGAATTTCCATAATTTGCAAACCAAAATAAGGCAAGTTTATGTATAATTATCGTTTATGTTTTATGACCAGCGACTGGTGCTGGGATCGAACACTTCAACATTTCTATGACGATTCGTGTTATACATTCTCAAAATTATTAACTTACGGAAAACTTATATTATCAATGAAAATAAGTAGCATTTACAGACTTTCTAAGATTCAAAGATGGAAAATTTGTTATTACGTCAATAGCTAAACCCCATAAATTCAAGAAACATGAATTATAATAAATTAGAGCGAACTTATCTGTAAAGCACAATCAAAATATGTCCGTAAGTTATAATGTAGCCGAGTGGCGTGAGGCATTTTTGAATCTGCGTGACAAATCGGTAAATAATCATTAACACCAATATATCAGTGGGGAAGTTCTAAATTCACACCTTATGTAAAGCTCTATTTGAAATTATATTATTATTGCTCGCAATACCAGTTGATGTGTTTTGGCTAAATTTCTCTCAAAAGGGTATTTATGATTTTAAATTCAAATAAAACCCAAATTTTGAATGATGGATGTCATGGCAAGAAGGTTATATTTAAGGAGTTTGGAAAAGCACCAATTTCCGCAGAGGCATGATCATTTGCGAATAAAATAAATACCTCTTCGCTTCAAAGTTCTATTGACGTATGAAAGAGGTTCAAAGTTCAAATTTATTTTTTCTTTTATATATTTGTCTCCAATGTTTTCATGGGAAGATTAAAATAGTGTAACAGAAGACAAACTTATTAATCAACTGGCGAAAAGGAACTCTTTCACTATTTTATCGCATGGGCAATATGACAGAAAAGTTTTGAGACAGAACCATGTATATATATAATGAACAATTTAATTATAAATAAATCCATTTTAGCAGAATTGTCATCATACAGTTGTCTAAGAGGGGCATCTCGATGTGCTGTAATGGTTAGCAAGCTTGTCTCGCTAGATCAATTACGACTGAATTGCGAGTTCGATTCTGGGTGCCCCTTACTTTCAGCCTTGTGCTACATCTACGCTATATTTAGAAAATCATCATAAAACTGTTTAAGACAAAGATCAGCTTTTGTGGGAAGAAATGATTTGTATCAGAATCATAAAATCTCATGAATGATGACATTCTTGGAGGTTCGAAATTAATAAAGAAAGGCATAACTCCATTTGTTTTTTACGTTCTCTTTTTATCGCCAAACATTTTGTTCTTGTAAATAAAGAGTGAAGACGACCTAGTTTGTCAAATTTAGTCGATTCACTTCGCGTTCATAATGAACCCCAAAATAAATATATTATATTCATATTCGTGTGGTCATTTTTTGGAAAGCATAAGCGCAGATTGAAACTGAATTCTCTGAACTTTGCTATTTATTGCTAGATTAAAAAAATAATTTCTAAAAGTGTATATTTTGTCTTTTACAAATTCATTTTTTGTATTTTTGTACGTGTAAAATACACACACACAAAATTATTTAATTACTCACTCGGTATAAGTAGGGATATAACAACTTACAAGTTATTGTTAGTGAGTTGATGAGAGTTGGTAAGAGTTGGCTTAATCCGAAAGATCCGTAAATGTCGACAATCACTGTAATTAATTTAATTTTGTCCAAGAAGGGATTTAATAATTATTATTTAATAGTAAACAAAATCTACTTACGTGTATAGAAAATAGAACAAGAAAACAATAAACAGGATGAAGCATATAGTTCCGAACATCTTGAAGAACAAGCATAAACTAAAGGAGATGTTCATTATCAGATATATGTATGTATGTGTATATATATATATATATATATATATATATATATGTGTGTGTGTGTGTGTGTGTGTGTGTGTTTTCGTGTTTGTGTGGTGGGATATGAGTGCACACGTGTGTTCATAAGTATTTATACATTTATTTATCGTGACAAATATATGTATGTATGTGTGTGTATATATATATATATATATATATATATATATATATATATATAGTCTCGAGGCAAATATACATGTAATTTGAAATTTAAGAAATATAATAAACTCAAAGTAAAATGAGAATGTAATTATTTTCATATTCGTACCATAGGTTCAAATAAATATATTTATTCTTGAAGTATAGGTTTACATAAAAATCTTTCTCTTTCAGTATACACACACGTGTGTGTATGTGCCTGTGCCTGTGCCTGTGCCTGTGTGTGTGTGTGTGTGTGTGTGTGTGTGTGTGTGTGTGTGTGTGTGTGCTAAATAGGAAAGAAACTGCGCTCAAACTAATTGAATAAATCATGGAAAAAAGCAGGTGTTTTCCGATAAAGAAAATGACCGTTTTTGTCATCAGATAAAGAAAATTTATCAGTGCGCCTGTAAAGAGTTCCACACATTCACTTATCCTTTGCACAAACCATTTGATTTTCTATCCCCGTTAATATAAAAAAAAAATAGATAAACACTTGGAACCAGTATGTTTGAAAATTTGATAACTTTTTAGCAAAACTTCTGGAGGAAAACTAATTTCAAGCAAAATTGAAGCGTACTTCGACGTGAAGGCTAATCAAGTTTAAACATGATGTTGTCATAATACAAATGAGTCACCCTTTAACGGATTAGCAAGTAAAATTTTTACGCATTTATTAATTGGTGATTGGGAATTTAAAATAAAATTATTTAATATTGTCAAAACTAAAACATGTTTTTAACTGGTATTTTAGAAATTTTAACACTCTAGTAAAAGGGTCATGTCTCTGATTAATTTGAAATTACATGTGAAAATTTCTTTTAATAATGAAATTCTTATCATTGAGGAAGAGAATCCGAGTGAAAGTGAGTCACATATTCTAAATATCTCTTCTAATAAAAATATCAGACCACCCATAAAAAAGGAGTAAGCATCTTTAATAATCAATAAGATGCAGTTTCAGATATATACAGGACTTTGTAAGGAGTGCGCCCACTCAATAGCTATATTTAGAAAATTTGTCTAGAAGGTTATCATTGCTGGTGTAGTGAGTTCGATCTTCACTGAATACTTGCTTTTGTTTTTGTTTCAGAGTGAGATTAATAAATATCTAATAGTCATAGTTTGTAAAAAAAATACATTGTCATTATTTATCATATGAAACACCAACTTTCAAATTGAGTGCAATACCAAGGTTCCAAAATGAACTTGCCCTATTGTTACCCTATTCCATATCACAGGCACTTTTGCAAAAGTATCAGTCTTGTTTATAATCATAGATAGCTATTTTTAAATAGCTGCGAATGTTTTGATATTTACGTAGATACATGTATACGCCTGGATACGACTAACGAAAAAAGTACATATTATGCAGAAATAATAATTTTTCAACATAATTTCCTTCCTTGCACTTAATTTAGTGGGGATTACTGGAATTACACGCTGATTTCAAGAAATAAATTCCACACTTCATACTGATCTTGTTTTTCACCCTAAGCAAGGCAATAAGACGCAAGCGGTTACTAAGTGTGAGAGAATATAAAAAAAAAAGAAAACATTATTATGGAGTGCGAACAATAAAAGTACAAAAATTAAGAAGACAGAAGATAACGATTGACACTGAATTTAAATTTTTGAACACTAAAGCTAACTGGAAAGCAAGAAACTAGAAGAGAGTTCCACAAGCTAGAAGTGCGAGAGAAGAAACTGTTGGCATAGAACTTACGGTTACATCTAGCAATTTTATTGTAAAATGAGGATACCTTACCGCAGGTTATGAACGTACCTCCTGTGAGTGTGACTGTCTCATTATCGGTTCTTCTACCAAACGCACTGCTATCCACACATGAACTCAAGTAGATTAAACAAAATTAGAAAACCCAACTTCGAAAAAGTAAACCCCAGTTTTACCATTCCAGTTTTCCATAGGTGGAACTTCATCTTCTTGAAGCCAAACCCAACTTCTTATTTCTGTCTGAAACAGGTATTAATAACTCTATCCCATAGCAGGAGCTCACAAACACGGGCTACTCACCCCTAATAGCCAAACATGACACCTAAATCGCCACAGCTACGAGCTCGGCGCCTATATGAAGGACGGATTTCCCTGTCGAAAAGACGCAAAAGACAAGGGACCCTGTTTATATGTATTGTATATGTGTTTCTGCGTGGCACATCCACAGTATTACATTCAGTTTCATTCTCTATCATTCTCAGGACGATGGGACGTTAATTTTCGACGGAATATCCAAGAGAATTGATATATCCTCACCGAATTTTTCTTAGCTAGGTTTCATATATATGGTGACTTCAATATTCACCACAAAGAGTGGCTGATCCACTTGGAAAAACTGATGAAGTTCATAGGCGACTGTGAAGTCTTTGTAGTATCTGCCTTGAGACTTCTCAGTTGTCTATGAACTATTTCAGATCATTAAAGAACCCACTCACGTTCATGATGTAACATGACATCAGGGGAACCACCTTGATCTCTTCCTCAAGTCCTGCCCTGAAAAATGCTTCGCGGAAATCCAAATCAGGCCATTCTCTAGTCAGTGTACAAGTCGATGCCAAACCAAAGCCATCCCATGATTTGCCGCTCCATGTAATCTTTTTCAAAACTTACTACTTCCAAAACTGCTGGCCTCGTCTCAGAATGGATCATTTCTGGAATGTTTTATTCAAAAACCGAATAGCCATGCCTGGTTCATCCCCGAATGAGCTGTAGTCATAGCTTACTGTAACCAATACTTCAATATCTATCACAAAGAGCGGTGTAGTTGGGCAATTACTGCATTCAGGCCGCAAAATGCTGTGGAAAATGCAAAGTGTAGCTATACACAAGCGGTTCAGACCAACGTTGAAAACACACAAATTGGATCCCGAGAGCTATGGAAAATGTTCAACCAAATTATGAACAGAAGCAAAGCTTCTCTGCCTACTATATTATAAATGGCCTCGAATTCATCTCATCCTCGTCAGATAATGCGAAGCTCTTTTATTCGATCTTTGCCTCTCACTCAACGTTAGATGGCTCGACTTCCCCCGTGTCACTGAGCACAATCTCAGTAGAATCTTTATTACAGCCGGGGAAGTCTCAAGATCACCTAAATAGAAATAACCTCTTGAGCGACAAGCAGTACGGGTTTTGATCGACACGATCCAATGATGATGTCCTAACTGCCATTACTCACAGAATCAACGTGGCTCTAGACAAAAATACATCTCAAGGATTATTGCATTAGATATTTTAAAGGCCTGTAACAAAGTGTGGATTAAGGAATTACTGCACAAGCTCTTTAGTTATGAAATTTCCGAGGAAGAGTCTTTTCAATTATAAAGTCCTTCTAACTAGTAAATTCATGGAGGTAGTTGTTAACGGCAGCCCTCCGAGGTCCAAGCAATCAACGCGGGGTTCATTTCTCGGACCAACCCTCTTTTTACTTTACATAAATGATCTGCTTAAGAGTATACCCTGATCATATGTGACTATCTATGCTGATTATACAACTGTATATGGCTGCCCCTCCAAAACTCTAGACGACCAGAGCTTGACAGCTGATCTCTCCTCTGACCGAGCTCGAATATCTCAGTGGGGGGAAAACTAGCTGGCTACATTCAATGTCTCGAAAATCAAACTAGTTACACTCCATCATCGCCGATAGGACTCAGAACTATCACCTCATGCTATCCTCTACTTTTACAAGAGGCGGAACAGGCCTAAAATGGAGTACTGTTGGCATATTTGGGCAAGAGCTACCCAGTCTTCATTTTCTACTCTCGATAGAGTCCAAAATCGTCTCCGCGTCTTTGTAGGTGACAAATTATCCCCCACTACCCCTTTCTCACAGACGTAACTGCATCCGTTATAACCCTTCACGACTAAGACCCACCATGTCGTGCACATTGTAACAAATCACCCCTCATATTCCCCCGTCCGTATTCTGTTGGTGAGATCTAAGTTCCCCTCAAGCAGCTTCTTCCCACGAATTGCAGGTTTGTGAAACCGACTTCGGAAAGGATGCTTTTCCAATCACTACAATCTTTACCTGTTCAAGAACAACCGGTATCTTCCCCGCATATCCACATGAACTGTGCCTGTAACCCACTACTCCGGGTGGCTTCTGGCCCTTATACAGGGTGAACATGACTAAAAACAAAACACGCCCGCCAAAACTTTGAACTTCACGACCCAAAACATATACCATGGATTCTTTAACAACCCCTATCACCCTTTTCCAACATGCACTAGTTGTTAACTCTCTTATACCCTCTGTTCTGGAAATGCACCTTTTTTTTTCATAATCTTTCTATCCGATTAATTTTCTTTAGTCACTAATGTTGCGTTTCCATGCCATCATATTATGTATTGCCTTAGCAATTAATATCATCAATTAAAGCAAAATGATATTTTATATTGATATTGATTTAGATAGGATTACATAATTCAGAATTCAGTGTAACCAGTTGAGTTCTAGGGTTCCCAATTCGGCAATCATTTCTCCCCGGATATTGCTATAGTTTTATTAAGTTGCGTAATAAAATATTTGTTATCCCAGTAGTTCCACATTGAATACTGAATGTTTGACACCGACAGACACATTACAAGAATGATGACCTTCTAAGGGCATAAGTTTTATTTTCGATGTCTTATCGTTGTATAAATATTGTATAAATATTAGTTTTTAACAGAATAGTAACGATTTTCTCTACCAACATATACGTAAATATCACTCATCTCAGTTATGTGATACACGCTTAGGCTATCATGTATCTTTCGATACATGACTGACGAAGCAGATTTTTTTCCCGCAGTAAGTTTCTTTCTGCAGTAGACCAGTTGCCATCCAAGGCTATAGAACCCGGTCTCTCCTGCTATTTACTCATATTTGGGGAGAGAAGATTGATAATTTTTTCCCAGCACGTAAGCGAATGTAATGGATTCGACTGGGATTCGAAATCGGCTCTCCGATTCCTCAATCCAAGCCGCTATCCATTACTCCAGTAGAAAGCCATAAAATCATATTATTCAAAATCATTTTTAAAAATGTGTTAAAACGGTTTCAGTTGAATGGGCTCACCTCTTTTCTCATCTCAAAAGACGAGTGGTCAAAGGAAAGAAAACATCTGCTCATTGAAGGTGAACTGTGGCTCTCTTTGTCGTAGATGATTAGGGTTAGAAGCTAAGAGATATCATTTCTACAATCAGATAAATTCTTCTTATAAGAAATGAGACGAATATTAATTGATAACAGCTCAAAACACATGTCAGATAAGATAAGATAAATGTTACTAAATGTGAGAAAAAAAACCTGAATCCATTTTACGACATTAGAGTAATTCTATTTTACAAAATCCTTTTAATAATAGGTTTATGTCTTATTTTAACTTGCTGTTTTTATCTTTCATTTATTCTTCAAATGTCTTTGTCTAATATTGTTGCCTTATTACTGTTTCTAACAAATGCAAGGTTTTGAAAACTGCAGCATAGAATGACAAGCTTTCACTTTTTTTTTCTTAATAATAGTAGCAATTAAGGTCAAAACGTCTTCCGCAAATAACGATAATGTTAATCGTAACAAAGTTTTGGGGGAAGATGAAAATCACCTATTCTTAGCTGATAAGGCACCCAACGTTCAGTAATAAAACAGGTAATTTAATCTTCAGAGGCATTCTTAACCAGGGAAGAAAACCTCCAAGAGCAACAACGAAGAGTTGATAAATAAAATATCCAAACTTAAGCAGATATGATCATTCTAATTTTCACGACAGCTGTATTGTAGATTCTATGTCACAAATAGATAATTAGATATAAATGCCTGGAATACAGACTTACGTTATCTTGTGTTTCCTTATATTTGCTTTTTTCTTTGCTAGAATAGAGACAACAATAAGCAGAATGTTTTAAGGCTTTAAGAGAGAATGAATAGTACTAAATAAAGGAGATTGGGTTTAGTTAGTATATGAAGTAGGTTGGATCAACTGCTTTAATGTTCGCTTTCATCACTGGTAGCCTCATTCTGAGTAGAAAACTTTCCGACATTACCTTCTCGGTTTGAATCACGTGCGCTATAAGTATAAAGATTTTGAATGAACAACGTTTTCTCACCCAGTCAATTAACTTTTTCACTTTGAAAAATGTGTGCATAATTCATGTTCTACTCTGTGTTTGCTGAGAATTCAGGTTATATTTGTGAGAAGTCACAATAAACAGTATATATACATATATTTCTCCTGGAATACAATGCAAAGAAAACATTTTGGAGTTGGTTGATATTTTGAAAATGAATTTAGAATGTGATATTGACGTGTTCCAATTAGCAACTTATTAATAAAATATCGAAAACTACAGGAAAATAACAATCATAATTTAAATATACCCACTGTGGATCGGGATCATATCAGATCAAAGCTTCTTATTTTAAAAGCGACTACTGTTATCTTCATATTGATATACAAATCAAACATATTTATTGACACTGATTAGTAAATGTTATTGACGTATTTATTGCTATTTATATATACTAATCAAAATTCACGGATTTTAAACAAAAACTAATTTCAATATGATTAAAATGTTTAGGGTTTGCAGATAATTACAACCGCAATATTATCTTGATTACGGATTACTGGTGCCTGTCTCCGGACAAATTTTTTAACTGATCCAGTCTTATCAAATCGTGAAATGAAAATTATTCTGAAGCCATTCTTCTATATCATTTCCTACTAATGCAGGTGTCCGCCAAGGCTCTATCCTTGGTCCTACACTGTTTTTAATTTTCATTAATGACTTTCCCGATGGCGTCAGTTGTCAACTTGGTACCTATACCGATGACACAACAATTTGCTCCTGTCTCTATAGTAAGTCTGATCAGCTCGATATGGTCAAATTGACGGCTGATGTCAAAAACGACTCTCAGTCTGTTGTTAACTGGGGCAAGTTAATTTTAATGCCCCAAAACTAAAGTACTCTATTAATCATCTGAGAAACTCCTTTCTGCCGTCCATCAACATAGCTGACGCTAACCTCCAGGAGATTTACTCGTTGCACCTTCTCGGGATAACATTCTCGGCTGACATGAAGTGGAAAGACTATATTGAATCCATTGCTAGGTTAGCTGCCAAGAAAGTTGGTTCACTGTGTCATACTAGACAAGTTTTCTCTCCAGAATCAATATCCATATGTCTACCATTCGTTCATGTTTAGAATATTGTTGCCACATATGGTCCGATGCTCCTGATATATATATCTAAATATCCTTGATAAAATCCAAAGAAAAATCAGCAATATTATTAATCTTGATCTGGCATCTCGGTTTCAGTCACCGCAAAGTTGCCCGCTGTGCTTTTCTATAAATACTTTAATGGTAATTACTCAGATGTGTTCTTCGCAGTAGTACCTAGGCTTTATGAAGTTAAGCGCAGCACTAGACTGGCGACGAGGTCTCATCAATTTACAGTTGATCTGGCTAGATGTAGCCGTAAGTTCTATGCTAACAGTTTCTTTTCTCGCATTTATCGCTTGTGGTACTCCCTTCCGGTTCCGTGTTATCCAGGCAACTTTAATCTTCAAAAATATAAATGCAATGTCAATCGCTATCTATTGACCACCTGATTACTCTTTTTTTGTTCTCATTCCTTAGTAATGTTTCTGTTTTCTAATTCTTTCACACCCAGTAACCCCCTTGCATCTCAGTGGCTTTACTGCTTTGTTTGGGGTGAACTCGATAATTTTTAAAAAATTAATTAGTAAATCTATTGTATAAAATCAGTAAAATGTAAAACTGACCTCTTTTATTTGAATACAAAGAAAAAGATAAAAAGCTGAAATTTCAAACAATACACACACACACACACACACACACACACACACACACACACACACACACACACACACAAGTAATCTGTCTCACGCACGGGTGTGTTTAAAATGAATTTAGGACACACACACACACACACACACACACACACACACACACACACACACACACACAAGTATGGAAGAATTCTGTAAACTTATAAATTTGACTAAATCGCTTTAACAATTTATTAGATTTGTTATATTTTTACTGTTTCACGAACTTTTAAATTAAGGGCCAAAACTGGATTTAAATAAGTAAGAGTTGTTTCCCTTTGTTCGATATGCCCATTCTTATGTGGCGATATACAAAAGAATCCTGAAAATTTCTTAAAATTTCCCAAGATGTGCCCAATTAATCAAATATAATGATTTAATTTGAACCTTTTTAATGATCCTTCGTAAATGATGATTATATAAATCAGGTTAAATTGATATCAAAGTGAGTAAAGTATTCGTAATTAACTTAAATCTTGGTTTGTAAAGAAAGTATTTCAAATGAAAAGTATTTCATTATTTCTGATGTAGCTTTTTTAGTCACATGTATAAGAAAAATTTTATTGATCAGAACTCGGATAATAAGCTTAGTTATTTGGCTAATTAAGAGGATTTTACGGTGGAACTCGCATTTATTTGCATACGGCTTCTTAGGAAGCGCTACGAAAATTGATCATCTAATGTCTTCTGGTATGTCGCTACAAAAATGTATGTGAAAAAAATACAATTCTATGTCACTTACACCCCCCCCTAAAAGCGAAGACAATAATAACCAATGACGTCTTTGGACGGCCTTTTCAGATGACATGATTTGAGCCTATTTTTACTGTATAAATTTCAAACATTCTAGAAGATAAAGACTGAGATAGATAATTCTTCCTTTAGATTATTTTCCACCAATCTGATACAAGGAATTCAAACCCGCCATAATGTGAAATGTTATCTGAGTGATCTTGGCGATAAACAAGCCGATAAAAAATCATTGTTCATTCGCTTGTTGTCACACAAATGAGAGGAGTCTTAAAAAGTAATCTTTGCAGCTGTGAACAACGAAAAACTAAGTTACAATCCCATCAAATTATGCTTCTTTGTTCCTGTCCATTTTCGCCAGTACCGATCTCACTGCAGAATTTAATATTACAGGCCCTTTCATATATTTATTGTACTGCATATTCCCATCTTTCATCATGAAAGAGTTCTCTGATATATTCGTTCATTTCATTTATTCCTCTATTATGAACGTTCCTTCTTTGTTCTGTTATTTCTTTAAATTTTCTATCTATAATGCTCTTTCTATCCCTGCACACTTTTCATTCGCCTTTCATCTGTTCGCATTTGTTTAATTTTTTACATTCTGTATCATTCTTTGGCACTGTTTGCTGTCTCTTTTTCATTTCGGGTTTTTCATCTGTCATCCATCTATCATTTTCTTGTTTAGTTTTTCTTGAGATGACCTCGTTTGCCGATATAATTTCTTCCACTTTGAATTTCCAGTTTCATTAAATTTATCGTATTTGCTTTTAACACTGTCAGTATCCATCTTTTTGCAGTTTGCGTCATTCGGGAGTCTGTTGTGTTGTAGTGTGTGTGCTACTTTGGTTTTCCTTACTTTTATTCCGAGGTTGCATATGACAAAAATGGTCACACCCACAGTTGGCACTTGGACATATTTTACAGTGTAAAACTGCATCCCTGAATCTTTTATTGATTGTTGTTGATCGATCTGTTTCTTCGTCTTCCCCACTGAGCATCTTGGGTGTTCTTGAAAACAGATGTTGGCTACTATTTGGTCGTTTGCTCTGCACCATTGGACACGTTTTTCTTCGCGTTCATTACGGGTTCGGTTAGATGGCTGTTCTCGAAAATGAAAAGGTAAAATTTAATGGGACTTTGAATCACGCAAATAAGACAAGGAAATTTGTAGGAAATTACTATTATTATGAGATACCAAAATGTCAAAGTAGGAATGGAACGAGATGGTGAAATAACACATTTAGACTCGGAACCTCGTAACGAGTGCAGAGGGAAATGTGTCCAGTGGTGATTATGTTATTGGGATGCATAGTAAAATCCTAATCTTTTTAACACTTTTTAGTGGAGGACTGTTACTGTCCAGTTAGATAGATTTTATACTCCTTTTGAACGAATTAGCTACATTCACTTATCACATGATTTACAGTTCCATCACTGTTTTCGGACATGCAAGATTTACAAGAGTCTCTAATAACTTACTTCTACGATGCTATTAGTATTCTATTTCTCTTTTGAAAAGTCTTTTATGTATTATTATTATTATTATTATTATTATTATTATTATTATTATCGTTGTGATTTTGTTTTTAATGCCGCCGCAGCTGTTGGGTATTTATTTTTAATTATTTTTTTGCACCGCCAATATATGTTGGTCATCGCTGCAGACCATTCGATATTCCCTTCAAATATCCCGCATCTCCTAAGTATTCTGGCCAACTGCAACATTCTCATGAATTGAACAGTTTTGTTATGCTATTAATGTCTGATAAAAGTATGTGATTACATTTTTCATACGTAAAATAATTCTTTATATACTTCTGGACTCCAGTAAATTAACGCCGGCCGTGTTGAGAGTATGTGATTTCTGGTCTCTCTTCGAAAGTTCCATTGAGGGATCATCTTCTTATGATGATGAGAGATCAACTTCTTACGATGATGTCTTCGGTGTGTATATCCTAAGTTCAGCAAGGATCACTTCATTATTTTTGTTTGTGCATTCATTAACTTCCTTTGAGGCTCGATTTTATACTTGATGGTTTTCAGGATAGTTTCTAGCCCAACCCACGGAACTTAGTTCTTTTGATGTTCTGAGTAGGGCTTGAGTACAACATTTACTTTGGTAATTCCAATATATATTGGAATTCACTACAAATTAACTTTTCTTAGATCAAAGGTTCCTGTTGGACATTAATTCCTATTCATACATCTGGTATTTCCTGGCGATAATCGTTCTAATGCTCCCTAGGATTTCCAGTTTTCTGTACTGTTTTTCAGAGATCTTTACTTGTTAGTAGAACAGCTCGGTCACAAACCACTAAAATTGATAATATATTCATCTATCTTTCGCGACACAAATATATTCTGTTCTTTAAGACATGTATTCCTTGTAATTATTACGAATCATGCACGGTGCCAAGTTAGGCGATCATGTGTCTTTCGATACATGACTGACCGGGCAGATTTTTTTCCCGCAGTAGGTTGCCATTTCTTTCTGCGGTAGACCAGTTGCCATCCAAGGCTATAGAACCCGGTCTGTACTGCTATTCCCATAACATCCCACATAGCTTGGGGATGTTATGGGAACTTACCTATAACGATGATGGACTCTTCCTGACACTATAAATACTGCACCTCTCAAGAGGTATAATGAATGAATGGTGTAACAAGTCGAGACAATATTAGTTCACTCTAAACCAGACGGACAGTCATTACTAACACCTTCAACTTCTTGTACTATATTTCTCTTGTAATATATCTTTGTTATTCTACTCTTGTGTTCGGGTTGTTCTTCCTTGGTTCTAACCTTGGACCATAACTGTGGTGCGAGGATATTGGTCCATAACAGTGGCGACGAGGAACTGAAGAAACGAATTCTACGCGGAGGACAAATTTTTTTTGCTATCCGTCGGCCATAACATTGGCGACAAAAAACTGAAGAAACAAACTCTACGCGGAGAACCTAAAAAAAAAAGTATACTCAAGAAACAAGTTCTACGCGGAGAAATCCCCCTAAAAAAGTATATTCAAGAAACAAGTTCTACGCGGAGAAATCCCCCTAAAAAAGTATATTCAAGAAACAAGCTCTACGCGGAGAAATCCCCCTAAAAAAGTATATTCAAGAAACAAGCTCTACGCGGAAAATCTACAAAAAACTTTTTGCTATCGGTCGTCGATAACAGAGGCGACGTAGGTAGTGAGAAAAAAAAAAAAAAAAAAAAACAAGTTCTACGCGAACATAAGAAAAAAAAAGAGAAAAGTATTAACAAAGACACAAATTCTATACAGGAAAACGAATAGAAGCATCTGGAACTACAATAATTATTGCTACGGGTAATAACAAATAAAGGATAAAATTCCGAAAATGAAACAGTTCTCTCGCAAAATACTATATGGAACTCTATCCAAGATTTCACGTATAAACCAGACGAAGACAAAACCTTCGCAGCTTACTTCAGAAGGTACGAAGATTTATATTAGTTTGATTGCGGGAATTGGTCAGATGCGAGAAAAGTACGTCTACTACTAAGAAAATTAGGGTCTAGCGAACACACTAAATTCGTAGACTACATCCTACCAAGGAAAACAAATGAGTTAATTTTCAAGGAAGCCATACAACTGTTAACAGAACTATTTAGCACAAATACCTCACTATTCCACAAAAGATGGAAATGTCTGAATCTAACAAAAAAGGACAGCGAAGACTATATAACATTCGCTTCCATTGTAAATAAACACTGTGAGGACTTTAAGTTATCTGAACTCAGTCCGGACAATTTTAAATGTTTAATATTCATTCAAGGCCTGGTTTCGACGAAAGACGCGGAGATCAGACGCAGAATTCTTACAAAACTGGAGAGTGAACCAGATTTGACGCTACAAAAATTGGCTGAAGACTGTCAGAGATGTATAAGCGTGAAGAAGGACTCGGAAGATATAGAAGAATCTGACATCGCGCACATACGTAAAGTACAACGACAAACACGTTTTGCACATCCTCAAAAACAAACCAAACCAATTTTCCCTCAAAAACAGATCAAACAAATTTTTCTACTTCAAAAAGTCAATATCAGAAAAAACTACCACCCAGTCCATGCTATCGCTGTGGGACTTTGCATTGATATAAAGACTGCCCATACCGATTTAAGACTTGTCTGTCGGGTAAAAAAAGTGGGTCATAAAAGTTCTCATTGTTGGACTAGGAAAGAAAGCAAAAGCAGAGTAAGAGTCACGAGGACTGACCAAGAGGACGAGACAAACATACGAAAATACGTGCAAGTAGAAATGTTAAACAGAAAAGTCAGACTACAATTGGATTCCGGATCGGATTTAACTATTATTAACGTACAAACATGGAGAAAATTGAACAAACCGACCATATTGAGAACCGATAAAATTGCTAGGTCGGTAACTGGGAGAAAAATAAAATTTTAAGACATTATTACAAATGTGACATTCAATGGAATGACCAAAAAATTAAAAATGTATGTGCTAAGAAATACAGAAAATTTATTTGGAACGGACTGGATGCAGAAATTCGACCTCTGGGATTTACCAATAAGTACGTACTGCCAAAAAGAGAAAAATTTATCGACCGAGGCAGATAAATTAAAGAAGAAACTAAAAGAGTTTCCCCGAAGTATTTTCAGCCGGCCTCGGGAGGTGTAAAAAAATGGCAGCAAATATAGAAATAAAAGAAAATGTACAACCTATCTTCAAGAAAAAAAAGAAAGTACCTTTTGCTTCAATAGAAAAATAAATCAAGAGTTGGATAGACTCGAAAAAATCGGTATATTGACAAAAGTGGAATATAGTCAATCGGCCGCAACCACGGTTTACGTCAAAAAGAGATCGGGGGAGATACGAGTATGCGCTGATTTCTCAACGGTATTAAACGCAGCGGTTAAGGATTACCACTATTCTCTACCCAGTCCAGAAGAAGTTTTCACAAAACTAAACGGAAGAAAATTTTTCTCAAAAATAGACTTGAGCGAAGCGTACCGACAAATACCAGTAGATGAGGGAAGCTCGAGATTATTGTGTATAAACACACACAAAGGATTATACAAGTTCCAAAGATTACCATTCAGGATTAAGGTCTCGCCGGCAATATTTCAACAGATAATGGATACTATTCTAGGCGGACTTGGTTTCACGATGGCATACCTGGATGACATACTGGTAAATAGCAAAAACATTGAGCAACACTGGGAACACGTTCAAGAGGTTTTTAGGAGAATACAAAACTATGGTTTCAAGGTAAAAGAAAACAAGTGCGATTTCTTTATGAAGGAAATAAAATATCTGGGACATATCATCGATGAAGAAGGAAGACGACCAAACACAGAAAGGGCTACGGCAATAAAAAATGCCAGCTCCAAAAAACGTAACCGAATTACAAAGCTTCTTAGGCTTAGTGAATTATTACCAAGAATTCATTCCAAACATGCATAAATTACGCGCACCCCTAAACAAACTGTTGAAGAAGGAAAAAGTTTGGGAGTGGACAGATGAATGCCAGAAAACGTTTGACAAAATAATTAAGACGCTAACCGCGGATCTATTTTTAGCGCACTATGACCCAAAATTAGAAATAATAGTCACAAGTTACGCGAGTGTCTATGGAGTCGGGGCATGTATACTGCATAAAATGCCAGATGGGACACGAAAACCCATCGCGCATGTTTCAAGAACTTTACTACCAGCAGAGAAAAATTACAAATCGAAAAAGAAGCGCTGGGAATTATTTTTGCAGTTACAAGATTTCATAGATATATTTACGGTAGATTTTTTATTTTACAGTCAGACCACAAGCCGTTATTAACAATAGGTTGCTAAGATGGGGGTACAAATTTACTGAACTACAATTTCAAATTGGAGTATCTTCCCACTAACAAAATTGGACATGCAGATGGTCTCTCGAGACTAATACCTAAGAAAACGGAGCCATTGGAAGATTCCGTAATTGCAGCCCTACGACATGAAGAAGATATCAGGACATCACTATGTAGTACAGTTCGAAACCTCCCCGTCACACTACAAGAGATAAGAAATGAAGTAGAAAATGATGAATTCATGAAAGAAACAAAAACAAAAATTGCAGAAAAAAAAATAAAAATGTATCAGACAGTTTTTCGTCATGTGACAATGTTCTACTATATAACGAAAGGGTAGTAATTCCAAAAACACTACAAAGGCGAATCCTAAAGGACTTCCACATGGGCCATCCAAGAAAGAATAGAATGAAATCGTTAATGCGAAGTTACGTATATTGGCAAAACATGGATCAAGACATTACACAGATGGTGTAAAAAATGCAAGGGTTGTTCCTTAGCAGCGAAATCACCGCCGATCATCCATAAGCCATGGCCAGAGACAGATCGGTCGTCGTCGATCTGTCTCTGGCCATGGCCATGTCTATATAAATAGATGTCTCTTTGTTATTCTACCCTTGTGTTCGTGTTGTTCTTCCTTGGTTCTAACCTTGGACCATAACTGTGGTGCGAGGATATTGGACAGGGGAGAAGAAAAGGATTCATACCTTTCCCAAGGGTATTAGCAAGTAAGTAAATGTAATGGATTCAAATGTAATTCCTCACTCCGAGCCGCTATCCATTACTCCACCGTTCCACTAACTGTACTGCTAGTAAATGAGGATGAATAAAAACAGAAGGTAACATAAAATGAAACATGCAACATGTACATTGATATTTATTTCTTAAAATATACATTCAAAATGAAATATGTAAAAAACCACAGTCGCGTAACATGCAGTGGTATCAGACGGTATTCTCGGATGTAGAGGTTTTTCACACAAGTATATACGCGTGTGTATGTGTGTGTTTGTGTGTCTGTATGAAAAGAGAGTAAATGTAGCATTAAGTTTACCAGTTGACGATTGAAATCTCTCCGTGCAGTTTTCAACAGTTGTTAATATAACGAAGGTATACTAGGGTATAAGCATAAATATGCAAATATATAAATAAGGTCATTTTGGGTTTTGGTCTGTTGCTTATAATAAAAGGTCATCCAATTGAGAAATGATCGATTGGAGTGTATATGATTATTTTTCTTTAAAAAATGTTGAAATCAAGAATAATTGTATAAATCAATAAAAAAAAATGTTAAATTATCAATTGTTTTAGAAAGTGATTGTTTCATGAGACAGACAAACAAAATGACGGCGAAATTATAGAACCATAGTGAAAGAGGGACGTTTATAAGCGATTCGAGGTTGAATACTTTACAAAATTAAACCATATTTTCAAACGCATCAGTACGTGAGCTAATGTCTATATAAATAGATGTCGTCTATTTATATGCATAAATGATTCTTTTTATATATGAATTTGTGTGGGTGAATGTGAATGCAGTCGTATGTTTAGATTCTATAAATATATTCTTGTATGCGTTTATGTATCAGTTATAATTGTAAAAATGTCTTATACTTGACAAGGCTCATCATAACATGGATGTATGTTTAGTTTATGCATATTCTGGCACGACAGTTTATACATGAACATATGTATGACGAATGAATGGTTTTTCAGGCTGATGATGTTGTCTACATACGTATTTACTAAGCACAGGTTTACTCTGGCACAGGGCCAAAATAGGAGACATTCACTTAGGATTCACTTATATTATCTCATAATAGTTCAGTGAAATTCTACTGTAGGTAACCTCTATTTGGTTATGTAGGAAACAACGTCTGTGTCATTGGTAGGTATACTCTTGACTAGTACCTTATTAGTACCTTTAATGTAGCGTTGAATTAAGTTCCTTGACAGTTTTCTTTTCTTTTCCCCAGTTTATTTATGTAGTTGTGCACG
>CAHIKZ030005510.1:1982500-2025000 GCA_903632075.3 Acanthosepion pharaonis | reverse complement strand
GGTTAGTGTTTTATAAGGTTTTGATACATCTATCGATAACCTGTTTCTTGCGAGATTTATGCAAAGGTGGAATAACTAGTAAAATTACTTGATGAATACAATATTTTTATATAATTTTTAACTGCCCAGTAATCTTAAAAACACTTAATATTTTAAGCATTCTAATACGGTGATGTGAAGTTATCAATGAAAACACTATGCTATTTTTAACCAAATGAACTAATTTCTAGAAGTGATATGCAATATAAAATTGTCTTTGATTTCGCAGATGGTATTACAGACATGCACTTTGAGTTCCAACGACTTCAATTTTCAGTGAAATTTAAGGCAAAAAGTGAATCTCTCAAGATCGCTAGCCTTGACTTTTTCATGCTTTTACTAGGACACATGATGAGGAAAGAAGCCTTGGAAAATTTGACACTCACTGGGCATAGTGATTTCAAGAGGGACAGAGGGAAACAGCAGTCAACCTACTTACAGGAAAGATTAATTTCCATGTGTAAATAGTGTAAATAATTATGTAAAATTTGTTGTTTAAGAAGAACATATTTTACATAGGTAACTTGAGATATTCTTGCTAGTTGTAGATAAGGGGCTATATTCAAGGGGCTCCAAGTGAAGAAGGAATAACCCAGAAAGGTCATATTTTATATTTGTTTCACTTTATTGGTGATTTTACGGTAATAAAAATTAGAAAATTTCCGGCCACGAAAGAGTATTAAGTTAAAAGGGAGACTTACAGCTTTTGAATTTCTATTATTATTAATTATTTTACAGACATACCTAGCAATACTTGATCTGTGAACCATACGATAAGTTAATTCCTTACTTCCGCAGTAAGTTTGTTATGTTTTCATTTTGGATAAATGCATATCCACGGATTGGAAAAGTAGCAAACAGAAAGCTGGCAATGTTGTGGACAAAGAGATAAATCTTTAGAAAGCAAACAAACTAAGAAAAAGAAGGGATAAGTCAATACATATAAACTAGTCATTGCAATATTTCACCACTTAACTAACCACTTCTGGGTTAGTTAACTGGTGAAAATATTGTAACGAGGTATAAGAAGAAAAGTTTTTCAAAAGAAAAAAGGAAACAAGTATATTTTTTACTTCTTATTGGGTTAGAAAGATAGTTCCTGCACAACTTTATATATATTTCTGTAAACCATTGTGTGGGAACTTTGTTTCCAGTACAATAATTAAAAGTTTAGTTTAATACTAAACTGGAAGGAGAATATTTTAGACAAAATCTTCTCTTTTACAAATTTTTTCTTTACGATCTGAAATTTACACATATTTTAAAAATATTTTTATATTAATAAGTTCAATTGACCGTCATTAAACAATACTCTTATGATCCAATATGTTTTTAGACACAGAATAAGGATTTCAGTAATGGATTAAAAATACCCAAACAGTACAATTTATAACAAACAAGTAGGATTATTTACAGAAATTAAAAACTGGTATCATTAAGCTAGGTAGCTCCACTTTTCCCGCATAAATTTTCGATACCTAAGGATTAAAATGAATTTTTAAAAATGAAAAAGCGTTCTTGAAAGTTTCATTTTAGTTTTAATTGAAAGCTAAATGTATTGGAGTTAGCTCCTCCTTAGAGTCTGTCTATATTTCTGAGATGAGGTATTATGTACATTATTTACATTATTCGGACTATTGTCCTCATCTTTGTCGCCATATTTATCACAACGTTTCGGCCGTTGTACGCTCCGGCCTTCTTCAGGTGGTTGAAATGTCGAACTGAACCCTTTATTTCACTCACTGGGGTAGACTGTTCTAGTTCCACGTGCCATGTTTGCTGGATATCAGCTATCAGTTATCTCCTGTTAATTTTCCCTCTGAAAGTTCTCCACTGCCTTGTCCGAATAATGTAAATAAAGCTCCTCTTTAATTCCCAAATTGTCACTAGGGGTCACTCTCCCTATACTATAAGTACTGGGTGACCTCTTGCCTCGTTCTTTTTCTTTCAGGCCTCGTGTCGCATCCCTCCTCGCGTGGAGGAGAGGTAAATCCTCTTTTTCGTTTCTTCATTTCAACGACTACAATGTAAGCACTCTTAGGAGATAGCGTTTCCCACTTCTGGGAAGTCGCCATGAACATTATACACACATACACGTGCGTACGAATATCCACCAAAATACGAACATTCACCAAAGAACAAACACCAGCGTTACACACACACAAATGTTATTGTCCATTGTAAAATTGTTTTGTTTAATACATATATTTGTTTATATATATATATATATATATATATATATATATATATATATATATATATATATATCGGTCTTGTTTGTCTTCTTTATCTTCAGTTGGACTTAATTCAAGTCCGCCATTTTCATATTGTAGTTGGACGTTCTTCTAGCAGGAAATATAAACGCACGTTTTCTTTTCATCTTCACCCCCCGGTCCTTTACAAAGGTTTTAATTTATTATTTCCAGTAAGTAAAATATTCTGGTGTATTTCAGATAGAAATTTTATTGGAATGTCAAATTTAATTTAGATTTCTTAAAATTTTCTTAAAAGCGGCCATTTTCTTAACTTTAAGAAATTTGTAAACTAAAAAAAATTATCGATTTTAAAACTCTTCTAAAAATATATATGTATTTCCGACACGTTATTTGAGTAAAATTAGAAAATTTAAAGTTAAATTAATCTGATTTGAAATAAATATTGCTTACTATTAAAAAAATAATATACAAACATTTGTTATTGTTCGGCTGCGTTCTGAAGCTATGATAGATGGGCGATTGAGTGACGAAGCGATCACAGCGATTTACGAAATCTAAGTGAACGCATTATTTTGGGGGTGGAAGGTTTAACTTCATAGTAATTTTTACAAATGTACATATTTTCCGCAATTATCTAATAATTTATTGACTTTTATTTACCTTTCGAAGATGCTTTATTCAAAAAATTCAAAAAATGTAAAATACTACAAATTTTCTTAAATTAATTTCTCTATAAAGAAACAAAACTTTTAGCCTTAGTTTAGCCTTTCATAGATGAAAAAGGGAACAAATTAAGTAAAAAAATAAAAAAATAATTTTTTTAAAATTATAAAAAATATTTAAAAAAAAATAAAATATAAAATAATTTTAAAAATCGAATAATGTAACTACATTTATTAATCTTTTTCCTTTTGGATTAGTAAATTTTGTTTTCACTTAATTACTATACAACATCCAGGAATTAGCCCAGTACAGAATTTTACACAATTTTAAACTGTTATAAATTATTATAATTAAAATTTTAAAAAAATGAAAATTTTTTATAAAAGTTCATTATTCATCCGAAAAAATTTATTTCTTCAGACAATAGTGTCCTTAATATAAATTATTTACAAAAGCAATTACAAGCTTTTTTAAGTAAATAATATCATAGTTTTATTGCATTCATTATTTTTCCATTCGGAGCAGATTTTCAGTTAGAATAGTGCAAGTTTGAAAAAAAAGTTAGGCAATTAACATTCTCCAAAGAGTTCTACTTTTAACGAATAAAATAACTTCAGGAAATAGAAAGGTTTTTTGCAAAATTTCATGAAATTAAGTGCGTGTGTATTACCAAAATTTTCTAAAAAAATTTCAAAAATAATTTCGTTCATTTGTGAATAAGTCCTGAAAATTTCATTGAAATCGGACAATTATTTGATTTTTCAAGAATTTTCAAATCAATGTGTTTTCAACGAAAAAAAGCGCCAAAAAGTCAATGTAATTATTATGCCAACCCGATGACGTAAACAAAACAAGATTTTAACCAAATTTGGAATGTGTTAGAAAGGATTAAAAAATTTCAAAAAATAATAAAATAACACTTTGCACTTTCATCTTAATAATAACATAAACATTTTGACCATAAAACTTTATTTTTATTAAGTTTGTGGCCTTTTCATTACGCTATGCTGTTTTCCGTGAAAAAATGGAGGTGCCTACATTAAGCGATATTTTCTTGGGAAATATATGCTTCATTAGGATCGAAAGAGTTAAACAAATCGAGAAAGACGTAAAATTGAACTTCAAAAACTTATATAATATCAAGTTTGCTGGAAAGTGATGAAAACGTCTTTTCATGAAATAACGAATAAAATTATTATTATTAAAACGCAATAACACCTAAACAGATTAATGTTATTTTAACAAGGTATTATCACGTAAATACGTTTTCGTAGATGCTCATTTGTGCTGGTCTCTAATACAACCAAAATGTACAAATTTTAATTTGATTAAAGTTAAAATTTAAAATATCTTCGATGAAACGTTTTTCCTAAGACGTCAAATTTCTTTTTCAATTACGTTGTATTATTTTACATGTAAAAATATTAATCTAGAAAAATGCCTTGGCTTTTTTTTTAATGGTATGTGTATTAAATTGACTTTCAAGTTATTGGGAGGGTTGGTAGGTTTGTGAACATTTTCATGGAGACGTATTTTACAAACTTGTGCGTCATGCTTAGACGAGTGTGCTATTTATCAGTCTACTACCACTTTGCAAATTGCGAAATAAAGAAAAAAACAACTTGATTGTTTAATAAAAGAATTATACTAAAAATAACCTAAAAATAATAATTGGCACAACATAGCTATTATTTCAACTCTTAATGTCTCCGCGTGAACTCGGAAATTTTATCCCCTAATTATTTATTTTATTTTTGTCCTTCCCCAACGGGAATAGATAGGTTCGCTTATCGTCTGGTTCACACTCCTCCCCAATCTTTTAAATAGGTGTAGGATTTTATCCCTTGTCTCTTGTTTAGTATTGGGTTTCCGGTTCCTTCTAAAGTCTACCTCTACACTATACTTCTAACGTCTCTGACTGATTGACTTAATTCACTAATTAAATCTTGACCTCTTCAAGTAACCGTCTAACCGCTACCGTGAGTGGCTCTTTGGATTAACATTAGAAGATTAAAAAAACAAAAAAAAAACAAAAACAAAAAAAAACAAGCTCATAATTAGATCAGATATAATGCAAATAATCTTGAGAGTGAAGTAAGTTCCTCTCTAATGTCTGTTTTTTAAAAAGACCTTTTGTTATTGGTATTCGTTTTTGGAGGCTTGTTCTAAAAACAAAACGTTATAATCAGCTAATGTGAACAAAGCGATTATGTCGGATCATTAACTAGAATCGTTTGATGATTAGCGAATTAGGGAAGGGAAATTTCACGAGTAAATCTTGTTTCTTTAACTCTATAATTTCTGAAATCTATTTTCTATAATTACAATAATTTCTGAAATCTATTTTCGCTAATTTCTATAATTTCTCATATTTGTTTTTTACAAAGCCATGAGAATTTTAGAAAATACGTTTTCTCTTGAAAAATATTAATCGATAAAATAATGCGTGAGTATATGTATAGCTTTGTGTATCAGTGTATATACCTGCTACATAGCATGTGTTTCTGCATATATGTATCTACAGCTAGGTGAGCGTGTGTTTGTACATATACACGCATATGTGCATTTCAATATGTATATATAAAAAAATAGATATGTGTGAATACTTTTGTGTGTGTGTGTCCATATTTATGTTGATGTGTCATAAATCCTTTTATCATTATACAGAAAAAACAATTAAAAACGATTAAACTGACTTTGAAATGGGAAGATGAAAAATGAATGTGAAAATTACCTCTTTAAATGTTCCTTTTTGCTGGCGCAGAACGAAGATGGTACCAATGAGGAGTCCCAAGACAATCGGAGCAGTAGAGATCATCCATCCAAGGCCCTCAGCCCAACGCTGATCATAGCCAACGACGGGTGTATCGTATACGAATATCACCATAAAGTAAGTAAGCAAGCACTGAAAACAGAACAAAAGACCAATCAACTGAGTTTTCTTTTCGATCTAGAAAGACAATCAGGCAAAATATAACATAATAAAAACATATGCTTTTAAAAATTAAAAACATATGCTTTTGTTTTACAAATCGTCATTAATAACAACTTCTCAATGTTTTTATTACAGCGTTAATAATTAACAATAGTCGCAATACATATACTAAATAAAGTTCAAGTAAAGATGGTAAAATTTAAAACTGCGATATATTTATCAAAAAGCTTTATACATGTAAAGGTGTATGTAAGTTGATTTTCTGTGAATTCAACTCTTCATAATACTATTTGAAATGTTCATAGAAATGAAACTGTGTCTGATATAGAATAGGTTCATGCATTTTAATAAAAGTCATTAATCACAGTTTGCAGGAGAAAAGGGAGTACAAAAGTAACGATTTCGAGAACCACTCCCATAGTTTAAGTCTTCGGTAAGTTTATCAATTTGTAACCGCTTCATTTATGTGAAAAGATCGAGACTTAACGCAAATTTGAGTACACTTGCCGGAATGTTTGAATTCACTGAACTTAACTTGTTGCAAAGGCTCTTATGTATTTGTCTTTAACTGGATATAGGCTCGAAGATTTTGAATTTACGCAAAGCAACAAAGATTGGTTGAAAATTCTCTTTTTACAGCTCGTAATTAGTTTTCTGCAATATCTGTAAATTTCTATTGATTTGAGATTCTGTTTTGCCGACTTTTTGTTCTGAGATCATATATATATATATATATATATATATATATATATATATATATATATATATATATATATATATATATATATCAGGGTAAATCAAAAAGTAAAGGCAATTTCTTTATACAACACTTTTATTTCTCCTGATAAAGAACAAATGCATAGTTCCCACACATGTCGATGTATTTCTGGTATTGTTCAACGAGCTTCTTCATTCTTTCTGAAAAAAGACCGCGTAGGAAGACCGAAGATGTGATAATCGAATTGGGGAGTCTTATATATATATATATATATATATATATATATATATATATATATATATATATATATATATATATATATATATATATATATATATATATATATATATATATATATATATATATATATATATATATATATATATATATATATATATATATATATATATATATATATATATATATATATATATATATATATATATATATATATATATATATATATATATATATATATATATATATATATATATATATATATATATATATATATATATATATATATATATATATATATATATATATATATATATATATATATAAACAAATGTTTGGAGGTACAAAATTTATAAATAGTTTTAAAAACTAGGAAACCATTGATTTTAATATTAAAAGTCTCTAGAGCCCTTACAGCCAACATCTCATCAGGAGACAATCGTTGGATTAGCGAAATGAATAATCCTATACAGACCGATTCCAAAATCTTCAAAAAAAAGAGTGGTTTTCTTCTAAAGAAAAAAGAGTGGTTTAGAATTATTCATACAGCCGATTCCAATAATCATTTGACGATTTTGGAATCGGTCTGTATAGGATTTAGAAAACTTTCTCTCTGCCGGCAGAAAGAATTTATAAAGTCTCTGAATCTGTTGGGGATATTTTATTTTAACTGTCCCTCGCTATTTATTTACACGATAACCCTTCCTCGTTACAAGTATATATACTTGTTCGTTATTTTAGTGTGTTTCCCCCCTCTTTTTTTTTTTTTCAATATCGCTATTATTCATTTCGCTAATCCAACGATTGTCTCCTGATGAGATGTTGGCTGAAAGGATCTAGAGACTTTTAATATTAAAATCAATGGTTTCTAGTTTTTAAAACTATGTATATATATATATGTATATATATATATGTATATATATGTATATATATATATATATATATATATATATATATATATATATATATATATATATATATATATATTTTTAAAATTTTGAATTTATCTGTTGTACCATTCCTAGTCTTAGTACGTAAGTGAATGTAATGTAGCTGACTGAAATTCCAACTCGGCTCTCCGATTCCTTAAAACGAACCACTATCCATTAATCCATCGTGCCTCATTAAACGTTTGCAAAACGAAATCAGTAAAATGACCTTGAATTTGAAAGAGAAAAAAATTGTTAGAGGAAAAATAATAAATTCAAAACTTTTTCATATAGACATAAATAAATTTAGGTATGTTTTACATATGTGAGTATATTTTAGGTATGTGTTTATACATGTGAGTATATTTTAGGTATATGTTTATACATGTGAGTATATTTTAGGTATGTGTTTATACATGTGAGTATATTTTAGTTATGTGTTTATATATTTGAGTATGTTGTATATGTTATGTATGTATATTGAACTTTTATGAACATTTGAAAAGAATAAATAAAAACATTATAAAAGTATTTTTTTGATAATCAGCAGCTTTGGAATTTTCGCCATGTGCGGCGATATAAACAAAAATACACTTTTATATTAAATAATAAATAATAATAATGATAAACAATACTTACTGCAGATGTGAGTGAAGCTATTCCAAACCACATTGTCATACAAGCTCGCTCAATTGGGAAGTGAAGGGATTCTTGTTTGACTGAAAACGACACAAATTATCCATGTTTAAACTTCGAACTTAATTAAAATTATGTAATACCCGAAAGATGATGAATGGATGTATGACTGCGAAAACCACGAACTTATCATATTCTGCAGTAAAACTGGATCATGACAACATCGAATCATTCATGACATCTGTCAATTAAACTGATTTTTTTTCACGGCAATATTTACCAAGCTAAAGAAAAATTAATTTCTTGGGTTGCAAGATGACGGCAATTTAGAAAATATACATATCCAGATTTTCTAAATTCTCGTCATTTTCCTTTCCAAGAAATACAGACTTGTTTATTCTTTTTGTAATTATCTCTCTTTTCATGAAGAGAATTTGTAAAAAATTAACGAGCTGCTAGGTTTTCACAATGATTTTTCAACAAGTTGAACTATGCAGTTGAGATTCAGATTTCGTTTTTATATTCAGTTTAATATATTTTGATTTCTGGAAAATTTAGCACCTAAACTAGACTTAAAAATATTAAGCAATACACAATTGTTTGGATTTTTCAATTAATAGTAGGAAACACTTAAAAAGGCAGAAGTGTACTCTAAACATTTCAGAAAGTTTAGAATCGGTTTATTGAAAGAAGCAGACACAAAAAGAAAACAGGAAAATACTTACTGTAACCAATAATGAAAGGAACCATTGTCATAATGATGAGCACAGAAAGGTACCTGTCAACGTAATTGTTCACGAGGGTGTAAAGATGGAAGCCGCCCTAAAAGAAAAAGAAATATCACTGAAACACCGAGGAACAAGAAATAATAAACCGGAATACATTATATACAATAATATACATTATATAAAAAATAATAATATTTATCGGACAGATTCACAAGATATATGCGTATATCTATATTTCTGAGATGAGGTATTATGTACAGTTTTTACATTAGTCGGACTATTGTCCTCATCTTTGTAGCCATATTTGTCACAACGTAGACTGTTCTAGTTCCACGTGGCATGTTTGATGGATGTCAGTTATCAGTTATCTCCTTTTGCTTTTCTCTGGCACTCCTTATTACTGGTTCCCATATTGTATTTATTTCTATGATTGGTCGGCTCAGGAGATTTTTGTGGCCTAGCATATGTGCTGATTCCTTAAGAGAAAAGCAATGATAACAAAGTTGCAATATGAGCTCTGGTAAAAACATGTAATGATAACAGCAAAATTGCAATATGAGCACTGGTAAAAATGGTTGCTGAAAACATTAGGTTTATAATACCCAGAAATTCATACCCAGATGACCTCAAGGATAAAGGTGTTGGTTAGATCCAGTGATAGACCCAAAGAGTGTGAGTTCAATACCAGGTTAAGGCAGTGGAGAACTTTCAGAGGGAAAATTAGCAGGAGATAACTGATAACTGACATCCATCGAACATGGCACGTGGAACTAGAACAGTCTACCCCCAGGGATCGAAATAAAGGGTTCAGTTCAAAATACCATCCACCTGAAGAAGGCCGGAGCGTACAACGGCCGAAACGCTGTGACAAATATGGCGACAAAGATGAGGACAATAGTCCGACTAATATAAATACTGTATATATGCGTATGTTTTTATTTTCGATTCCTGCTGCTTACTTTAATGGTTGTAGAATATAACGACCTGTGCTTAGTGATAAAACATAAACAACCATAACGATGATATAAAAACTATTCAAAATTCATAATGTTTTTTTTTTTTTACATCATATTACGAATCCAAACTACTTATTTACTATTAGATAACGACTATATAGTAAACAATATTACGTGAATAATAGGATAAAGAGAGTAACTATATGACTGTAGCTATATCTCCATGATGGCGTCAAAACTTCATGGTTAAATCGCTTTCGGTAAGAAGATTTGTCAGAATGTGAAAGTTGTCTCAGCATAGCATAGGGTGAAATCAAAAGTGAGTGAAAATATCTTGCCAGAGAAGTGATTATGGAAACAAAGAGATTGAATGAATTACTGGTATGATTGAAACAGTCTCGGAGGGCCTTGTGAAGAGATGGAAATATAATTAAAAGTTTGAGAAAGAATTGAAATTAACATGACTGAATAAAATCAGAATAGTGAAGAGAAATTTAAAACACCGAGGAATCTTGATATCGATTAAAATTCGCCAAATACGATTCATGTGAAACATTACTGACTATAAATACGACCTCCTCTCATTTACCCAGCATAGAGAAACCGCCTTGCCTGCTATCAGCATGGCTAATGCTCAACTTCATGAGAGACTCTCTCTGTGCCTTGTTGGTCTCACGTTTTCCACTGAAGTGAGGTGGAACGACTACATTGAATCAATAGCTTCATCTACCGCAAGAAAAGTGGGTTCTCTGTGTCGCACCAGAAGGTTTTTTCTCGTCTGAGTCCATCTTTCAAATCTACAAATCTACTATTCGTCCTTGCATTAAATACTGTTGCCATGTATGGTCTGGTACCCCCTCTGTTCATCTCGAGGTTCTCAAAAAATCCACAGATGGATATGCAATGTGATAGGTCCTGGCCTGGCATCTCGACTCCAGTCACTTTCACACAGACGTGATGTGGTTTCTTTCTGTCTTTTCTACAAATATTTTCATGGCAGCCGCTCTGACGAGCTATTTTCACTGGTGCCCCAACTGCATGAATTTAAGCGTGCTACTAGGTTGGTATCTCGGTCCTACCCTTTCACTGACAAAACAGTTAAATATGACCGTCTCTTCTGCTTCAACAGCTTCTTCTCTTGCACTTCTCGACAGTGGAACTCCCTTCCTCTTAATTGCTTCCCTGATAACTATAATGTTTAAATATTCAAATGTAATGACAATCAATATCTTCTGATGCCTTGACCTTGATTCCCGTCCTTCTCTTTATCATTTCCTTAAACCCTCCTCTTTACTCTTACTTTCATTCTCTGTAAACCCCTTGCATGCTAATGGCACTCCCACCTTGATTAAGGTGAAATGCTTAAAAAAAAGCATGAAGATTCCGTGTGTTCGATTACATAAACAAATGATATGAGAACAAGTTAGAAGCTGTTCTCAAAAATAAAACGAGAAAAATAAGCTGGGTTCGAGATCCAGACTGGCACAACACCATCCATGACGGCAAACAGGATTTATTAATTGGGAAAAAGGAAAAGAAAGACTACTAAGTCATAGACATAGTTGGAATTGAATAGTAAAAATTAAATTAAATAAAATAATGTCAGTAGTTTGTAGAAGTTTAGACATGAAGTTTAGGACTGTGTTCATAATCAATGCTACTCTTGGAACCGTTCTTAAAATAGTAGAAGTGAAAATTAATTCCTTCAAAGTCACTTCTAATATTTTTAAAACGGTTCCAAGAGATTCGAGAAAATGTTGAGACAGTGCACAGCACTAATGAGGTTGGAAAAATATTGAAAAACTAAAAAAACATGAGTAAGGTGCAGGAACATGATTGTCAGTCGATACCCAGCAACAATCATCCGACATCTGGTATAAACATGCAAATTCATATTATTTACTATATAGAAATGCATAAATGTACCTGTATACTCATAGAGTCATATATGTAACCACTGGTGCCCGAGCACTAACATACACACAAACACATAGATACACACATATATAGCTGGACAGAAATTTACAGCTATGAATCAGAAGATGCTCATGGTTGCATATGTGTGTTTATGTGCATACACACATACACACAGATGAAATCTATTGATAGTGACGTCAATTCCGTAACTGAAGCTATATATAAGTTTTCTTCTTCTATGTTCCGTGTCCCTTCAAGAGAGTGGGCGTCTCTATAGATTTCTGTTCTTTGTAAGTTTTGTCTTTATGATACCTCTCCTAATCCTTGTTTTGTTAACCATTTACACAAGCTCATTAGGTTTGTTCGGTGGGTTATTCGTTGATTTCCTCTGTCTCTCTTAAAATATTCAAATACTTATAGTATTTCAGACTTTCCTGCTGCCATATGTCATGTCTGTACGTCTTCTGTCTGCCTTCATTGATAAAGTTAGTCAGGGTATCTCCTTATTTCAAGGTGTTAGTAACAAAGACGTCGTCTTCAAAGAGTTGGGTGTACTCTTCGTAAAGCTCCTTTGCACCGTCGGAGAGGCCCTGTGTGTAATTTGTGCAACATCACCTTGGAATATTCTTCAAGTTCAAGTTTCGCTGAAATTAATCCGTTCATCAGGAATATGATAAATCGATTAAATCAATAATTGATTTATTTAACTCCTCATGGGCGGATTAATTTCTGGGTAACATGAAGCCAGGAGATTAAATTTTTAAATTTTTATTTATTTACTATTAATGTGGTATTTCTTAATAAAGTGCACTTTGTTTACAGAGATTGTTTTCATAAAAAGCGTCAGCATCCACTAATACACAATATTATTCATTTTTTTTTATTTGCAAAACACTATTTTTCTTCTTATTGAATCGCTACATTACACCTATCCAGATCCTTGCTTGGGATGTTAAGGTTTCAAGATCATTAAGTGAGAATGAATCTTCAAGACTGGGGAAAACTAGAAAATGTTTCTAATGCTGCAAGGAAACGGTTCAGACAGGACCAGTAGGCCCAGGCCTCTGTATAAAAAGGCCCTGTGTGTAGAGCCAGTGGTGGGGAATCTGTAAGGCAGAGAAGGAGGCTGTGTTCCACGTTGTTAAGGTGACTATGCCACAGGGACAGACGTTGATTAGAAGCTCTGTTGTTCAGTGGTTCTACTGAATGTCTTGATTTAAGCCTCTTTGTCATTGGTTAACTGCCGTGGTGCGGATGACGAAGGTCAGTTTCCTGTTTCAATTTCCCCGTGAGGATCCTGAGGTTGACAATGTCATATGCTACAGAAATGTCAACGGATACAGCACCCGTGATCGCATCTTTCCCAAACCCATCTTCAATGAATTGTGTTAGGTTCAGGAGTTGACTAGTGCAAGAATTTCCAAGTTTGAAGCCTGCATGTTTTGGAATGAGCTTAGCATCTATGGACGAACTTGGACGGTTTAAGAAGAGACGTTCAAAGAGCTTATGGGTGTGGCAAAGGAGGGAAACTAACCTGTAGCTCTTGAAGCTGGTAGGATCTTTACCGAGCTTTAGTAGTACTATTACTTTAGCTTTCCTCTGTATAAAAAGGATCTTGTTGGAACTCATGTATTCATTAGTTCAAGTGTTTAATCTGCTCAACAAAAATGTCTTCGAGGCCTTCTTGTTTTTCATAACTTTAATTGCAATTCATTTCTTGTGAAGGACCTTGGCTGGACACGACTATGTTGGGCAAATTTGGTCTCCAAATGGTTATTTGGGTTACTTCAGCTGTTGAGTAGAAGCTAGTGGGCGACCTGGTTGGCAGCAACTTGAGACTTTGGCTGGGACTTTGTGTAGTTATTTCCCAATATCCATATAGTATTTCAGACTTTCCTGCTGCCATATGTGATGTCTGTACGTTTTCTGCCTGCTTTCATTGATAAAGTTGATCAGGGTATCTCCTTATTTCAAGGTGTTAGTGCCAAAGGCGTCATCTTCAAAGAGTTGAGTGTACTCTTCGTAAAGCTCCTTTGCACCGTCGGAGAGGCCCTGTGTGTAATTTGTGCAACATCACCTTGGAATATTCTTCCTACAGGAAGCCTTCAACAACTCGACCTTAGCATCATAGTTGGGGGTAGCAGATTGGCGTTTGTTTGCATTCGTAAAAACAATACTCTAGAATTAGCTGTTTCTCTCTGCCGAGTGATGATGGCTTAGTAGTAGAAATAATAATTGACACCAAATCGGTTGGATTTCGGTCCTGGCTGGAGGCATTCGGATATCTAGTCGCGCTGAGGAGCTGTGATACAGCGAAAAATTACTGTCTGCGAATGATATATATTTACTTATTTTAGGATATTACACCGAAAACATTTCAAAATCGCTACACAATGTCGTATTTCGGTGCGTATCAATATGCATCTCATCAGGCGTTTGTAAATTACTGGTGACTGAACGATTTATTTAGATTTAAAAGCAAAATTTACTATTTACGAAAATAAAGCGGGGGGTTATAAGGTTTGAGGCCTTACTCTGGTCAACCAATCAAATATGACCTATGTTAAATTTAAACTAAGCAAAGAAGAAAAAATTAAAAAAAATATTTTTTATAAATGGGCTATGATCTGTAGATTGGCAACTAACGTCATGCACAGACATTAAACAGCAGCGGATGTTAATGGATACATGAATTATACACACTAGTCAATGCCATTTCCTACGAAAAATGCGGTGGAATGGGAATTTAACAAAATGAAAAACAAGTTTTCTACAATATTTTTTCTATAGTTGATAAATAAATAGCTTCTTCTCTTTGAAAATTAATATGCAGCTGTTGACTATAGATTCTTCATATAAGATGTTAATCACAATAACCAATCAATGTAAATTGTCAAAAATACCAACCAAATACCATTACTAATTATATTAATTCCAAATTAATCTTACAAATAGAAAGATAAGCCATATATGGTGCAACAGAGTTCAACTAAAATCTAAGAAAGAACATTGCCAAATTCCAAGTCTAATCGAATTGTAAGGTAAAAGGTAGGCTGTGTTTACAATTTAACTCGGATCCTTAATTTAATAAAGTATTCTTATCATAGAACATGATAATTTCCAAATTTTCATGTAAACACAAAAAACAAGGTTCATATAAGGGTCTACATGTCCTTGCCATTTTTAAAATTTCCCATTTCACTTTAGGAGTTTTATTATCATCTTTCAAACTCCAAAATTATTTAGAAAGTGATGTATTATTTCTATAAGTATTATTAGTAAAAGAAATTACATGTTGATACCACATAGTCTTGGAAGAATTCTTAGTACTAACAATATAGACATTTTCAAATGTTGGATTCTCGATTGTAGAGATAGTACAACGATAAACAAGAGATTTGTTTGGCAATGGGCATTGGTCAGAATTCCTACAATTTCAGCACACTTATTATCACTAGTTTTTAGAACTTTATTATACACACTGCTATATTTATCAGATACCTCTTTGTCCAGTGAGAGGTTGCTAATCCTACGTTCTAAAGACGAAGGTATATGTTGGATTACAGATAGTGGGTGGTTAGAATTAGGGAGAATATAAATTGGGTTGGCATTATTTTTCATATACGGTTGAAATATATCATTAACGAGATCTAACATAACATGAAGAAAATCCGTTGTATTGAGCCCTCTTTTAAATTAAATGTTACGAACGTTGAAATTATACTCTATTCGTTCTCATCCTACCTGGATATATATATATATATATATATATATATATATATATATATATATATATATATATATATATATATATGTGTGTGTGTGTGTGTGTGTGTGTGCGTATATATGTGTATGTATATATATATATATATATATATATATATATATATATATAATCTCTTTTTCTATCACTCAATCACATGCATATATTCAAAATATCAGTAAATGTATAATACTCTTTTGTTAATGGAATAATGTTTATTTAATATATTATGCGCGTTTCTTTTGTCTGAGAATGATTATGAAGCGTTTGGTGTGAATGCTTGCAACGTACCTGACTCATACAAGATAAGCTGATAAGGAAGGAAAAGAAACAAAAGAGAGCTATTGTGTATTCGCGCCTGTTGAGAAATTTGTGAACCACCGTCGGCAATGACATCATGAAACTGTCCAGCACGGCTTGCAAGTGGATTATCTAACAGGAAAAAAATAAAAAGAGAAATTAGCATTATTACATAGTTTTAGGACAACAACTTGATCGATACATCGTAACATGAAAAATTAAAGATAAAAACAAAATAACGCTGATAGATATTAAGTATTTGAGAATGTTATTTGTTTTGAAAATCCACTACAATTCGAAATAAGATTGTCCAATCAGAATTTATGGAACACTGCAGTCTGTTTTTGTGATTGGACAATTAATAAAAAAAATTAAAAATAACATTCGTTGGGCTTCAATCAAACTTTTACACACACACACACACACACACACACACACATATATATATATATATATATTAACCACCCTATATATGTATGCGAAGAGTCGCTAATAAGTTATCGGTCCGATAAAGAATCCCTTCCCCACCAAAATCTGATGTTTCGTCGTTTTCACTGATTTTTGGAATGTACCCGACCTAGACATTTTTACCACCCACTCTTGAATATCTCATCATAATTATCAGCGGCCATTGATAATATACTGCAAAAACAAAGAAATGTTCATAATATTTACATGACAACGGTGGATTTGACTTACACATCAATCTAATGGTCTCTTCCGAATGTTTGCTACCCATTCAGCGTCAATCAAACGATCATCTCCATCTTTTCTTCTGATTATGTGCCTCGTTCACTTCCATTTTTGTCGTTTAATCATTCCTCTCTTCTCCAAATCTTATTACTCATTGCATTACTCTTTACATTGCTGTTTGAGCCATTCTGGGTTTGATTTCAACTGATTTTGTTAATTTCCATGATTTGTACCGGAATGTTTATTAAATGTTTCTTATTGTTATATGTCTTTTATTTCTTTTTCGTGGTCTTTTTAAAAAAGGTTATTGTTCTAAATATATGTATATTTGAACTTCTTTCGTTTCTTCCTTTTCTAATTATATTTTTCACACTGTTACAATTGAATATTTGTTTTATTTCTGTTCATTTTCAAATGTACATTAAAACTTTCCCTATTCAGGTCCTTTAGCTGAAGTCGTATCTCCTCGTCTCACAAATTCTTTTTATCGAATAATTTCTCAATAAATTTTATATAAATTTTCTTAAGACTCTGCTATCATAGTGATTTGTTGCATTCAGTTTTTCAATCAGTTGATTTATTGTTTATTGTTGAGCAGCCACTCCTAAAACCCGTTTATTCACGTAAAATTTTAATTTAAGCTTCTTCCTAGTTTGTTTATAATTAACTGCCAGAATAAGTTTTATGTGTTTGATATTAATATGATAAGGCGATAGTTACCAAAGTCTTTATTAATTCATTATTCTTATATAGTAGGATTATTATTCATAGTCCAGTTTCGCGGCATGTTTCTTTTTTTTCTGTATGCCTTGTGTAAATAGCTATGTTAATCCGTTATGGAATTATTTTCCTGCACCATGAAAAAGTTCTGTTGCTATACAATGTGCATCGAGTGCTTTTGTGTGTTCTACATATTGAGGAAATGATTTTATCTGTCTTTACCTCAGAAAATGCACTATTCTCTGACCTGTGATAGTTGGTGATAGTTTTTTTTTAAGTATACAAGTTTGCATAGCGAACCTCGGTTACCCTTAATTTAATTTGGTAACTTCTCCGTTTATGTCTTTTAGTAGAAATCATTATTGCGAACCGATCATGTTTCAAGTTTGTGTGTGTCTCACTGTGTGTATCACAGTGTGTCTCACTGTGTGTCCGTGTGTGGTAGCTTCCAAGTTTTCGTATCTCAATTTTTATTGAATTGTTTAATTCTACATTTCAGGTTTGTCTTATTTTTCAACAATTCTTTGAGTATTTTCCTTTGTAGTTTTCTTATTATCTTTGCTGTTTATCATAGTTTTCAATTTGTTATTCATATTCTCTACTGGGATACAATGATTTATTGGGGACGATTTGGCTCTAAAGTGATTCGGATTAAAATCAGGGATAACCAATCCATCAAGCTCACTAGGAATTAGAAGCAACGAATGAAATCGAACCGAAAAGGCAATAAAATTGAATATATATCGTAATTTTCATGTTGGACAATCCTCTAATAAACATTCAAGCGCACTATCCTATTGTACCCGTGGGCAATGTGTCACGGGTAGTAAGCTGACACTAAGTAAAAAAGAAGAGGATTAGATAGTAAATAATATCAAGAAGAACATGAAGATCTACACATATAACATTGAAAGGATAGCTGATTAATACAAATTGGACCAAATGTTGATGTAAAGGAATAACTTCATCATACACGGTAGATATTGGCAATAATCACAAGAAATAAGACAATCTATTACAGCTGAAAATAAGTAAGAATCTATGTACTTATAGGGGAAAGGAGAGTAACAATTTTAGTGATGTAGCATTTTTAATTAATAGCGACATTACGGGCAATGTAAAATGTTTCAACTCTCTGTCAAAGTAACTTGGATAGTAATCAGATTATGTAAAAGTTACTCATACGCACATGCCATGCACATACGCATTTTCTTTCTCTCTTTCTCTTCCTCTCATACAGACAGACATACACATACATATATTTAAATGAATTCTATGTTTTTTTTATTCATAAAGGATCGATAATGTCTATTAAAATTGTGTCATAGATATCACCGATCGAGTGACCAGTTAATCGATAATTCAATCAATATTAATTAAAAGAATCAATTCCAAAAATGACGATGTCAAGTCATAAATATTTTTATGCTAGTTATTCTTTTATTTTGAGTAATGTTATCGTTATTTCAACCCGACGAGAAGTGCATATTCTTTAAACCCGGAATCGATTAAAATTGTGTCATAGGTTGGGCGTTCAATTAATCGATTATTCTATCAACTCTCCTTAAATAAACAATAACTTATAACTTTATCCAGCTTTATTCCCTTTTTTTCTTATTCTATATTCTGCACAAAATTAAGATAAATTAACCGATAATTCTAAATCACTTTGAATAGTAATAACAAATCTCATTTAAAGATTTACGATTTCCACTTAATGTTTCGTCCTTGCGTTGATGAATTCTTGCAAAATTCAATAAATTCCCAGTGTGAAGAAAACTTCTCGTGTTTGCAAATATCCATTTGAAAGAGTGTTTGCTTGCTATTAATTTTAATTAAGATCAAATGATAGCATTTGTACTAGAAATCCGGTGTCAATGAGAGGCTTAAATATTATATTGTCTGCAGTAGTTAAGCTGGGAAGTCAAGTTAGATTGTTGGAAACTAGATAATAAGTTATAATATATTTATTACTTGTTTCTTCCTTACGAATAGGGAAACATTTAATAATGATGATGATGATGACTATGATGATAGTAGAAATAGTCACAATAGCAACGATAATAGTGTTAATCATTATCATAATCAATAGAAAGAGAAGAAGGAAAATAAAAATGGTAGTGGGATGAGGAGAAAAAAGATGATGACAACGAACAAGAGGGAAGGGTAAAAATGGGAAACTGAATTGCAGTAGTGATGACAATAATAATAAGAAGAAGGAGAAAAAGAAGAAGACCTTCATCTTTTTTATTATTATAAAAATATGAAAGTGAAAATACCCGTTTTGAAAAATGTTCATTCAACATTAGTTGAATCACTAAGGATTCAAATTCAAAGTGCCTTTTGAATGATAAGTGGTGCTTTCTTTTTAATCTTAACTTTCAGAAAGTTTTTATTCTACGTTTTTACAGTAAATTTTATTTATTTATATACTTTTCTATTCACTCATCTTTTTTAGCTACATACCATTTGTATGTTGGTATCATTTTTATTTTTTTAGTGATGATTCAATCAAGGCAGATGAAACAGCCAATAGCCGCCCAACAAAGTACTGAATAAAAACCAAAAAATAAAATCAAATAAATTGAAAAGACGATAAAATGAAATGAAATTTAAAACGAGCAAAGAAAACCTGTAGAAAGCATCGATGAAAGAAATAAGAAGACGCCAGTAAAAGAGAAGAAAGAGAAGGGAAAAAAGGAAAAACGAAGCAATAAACCTTATATTTGTTTATTACATCAAAAAGTTAATTCTGTTTGAACTGTTACCAATCAGGTAGAGGCATAAAACAGTCACACGCTTTAATGTATGGTATGTTATTTAGGCATAACATTTAATCAATATAATATTTGACGTCAGAGGCAGACCCGCATAATATTCTAATATTCGGCACCTTTGATCTGAAGAATCAAGCTAAAAAATTCTAAACGAGAGAAAAAAATAACTAGCCCTTAGTTAAATCCTGACATATCTTTGAACGTACACATTTTTATTTGCTGCAGTACATCTTTTTTAAAACGACTTATAACATTAATGTTCAAAAACAGTCGCTTACCAGAGAACTTAACTGTAAAAAAGAAAAACAGAAGCGCTTGGTTCAATGTTGAGACATTTTTATAGTCAATTATATATACCTCAGAGTTTATTTGTTACTTATTGGAAATAAATGTCTACATACAATCCAGTTCCAGAAAAGTCGCTATATTTAAATCTATCTATCTATCTATCTATCTATCTATCTATCTATCTATCTATCTATCTATCTATCTATCTATCTATCAGCGTGAAACACTGTATAGCCTCTTACAAGTTTGGTTCCAGAAATTACTGTCGGTTCTGTAAGAGTGTACTGAACAAGAACAAATCCGCAGCCCCTCCCCATTGCAATAATTTGAAATATTGTTATATAATGCATATAAAGCAGAATGTTTTGCTCGGAAATTCGCGTCCAACTCCACTCTCGACTCATCAGTACTATCTATTCCTGATTTTCCCTCTGAGTGATATGCACATAACTCTGTGGTTTATGCTATCATTTATAATCTGTATCCCCACAATCCTCGCGGATTCGATGATATTCCTGCTATTGACCTAAAGAAACCTGTCCCTGAACAGGCTCCCGTTCTTTGCAATCTTTACAATAAATTCCATGCTGCTTATTCCTTTCCTGTTTTTATGAAATTAGGAAATTATCGAAGCTCTCGATTTAGTCTTCTACCTCTTTTTGGCAAAGTACCAGAGGCTCTTATCAACGCCAAATTGATTAAGCATCTCAATTCACACAATCTCCTTTCGGAGAAACAATATAGCTTCTGTTTCTCCAGGTCTACTACCGATGTATTAACGGCCATCACTGAATTAAGAACGGTGAGGCTTGGGCTGTGGCTTTAGATATCATGAAGGCGTTCGGCAGGGACTAGCATGCTGGCCTTCTTCACAAGTTCAAAGGTTACGTTGTCCTTAGACGAATATTTGGCTACATCCTATCGTTCCTCACAAATTGTGTAATAAAAGTCATGTTGAAAGGACACACTTCTAGATCATTTCACATGAAATTTGCATGGATTTAAGTGTGCTACTAGATTGGCAACTCGGTCCAACTGTTTTACTGTTGGACTAGCTCAATGCAACCGAATGTTCTATTCTAATAGTTTCTTTTTGTTTACATTCTCGCCTGTGAAACTCCATTTAGATTTCTTGTTTCCCTGCCATCTCCAATCTTCACAAATTTGAATGCAAACTTCATTCTTTTATTGTCCTTTCTTCTTCATAAAGTATTCTCATTCTTTTCCACTCCCAGTAATCTCCAGCATCCTGATAGCATTATCGCCTTGCTTGGGGTGAAATGATTATATGTATGTATGTATGTATGTATGTATGTATGTATGTATGTATGTATGTGTGTTTATGTATGCGTGTGTCTTGAAAATATCAAACAATCCAAATTTATTAAAAGCATTTCTATTTTCATTTTGGTTAAGTTAAATCTTAATAAGTACACAGATGGAGACTAAATATTCTTACGCGAATTTTTCATCTTTCTACAATGTTCATATTTCTGGACCTGAAACCGAATTGTACGTTTACATCTTTATATAAAAATCCCTTGTAAGCTTCCATCTCGCATGTCTTCCCTATCATTGTCAACGTCGAATTAAATCAGTGATAAACCAACCTATTCTATATTACATTTACCTCTTGTAAAATCAACCATGTGTATATTGTGTCATAGAATGGTCACCACTTTTTCGTAAAGGTCGCTTTCTTTTTCCCTTTCATATAATAAGTCTAGAAAATTTCAGAATGAATGAATACAAAGCACTTAAAAATGTATATTTTTAACTGAAGCTAAAGATAATTATTTGAAATTATAGTTGTTAATATAAATCAACTTTTCACCTCAATCGCCATTGAATCAATATTCATTTAATGAGAAATAAATTCAATGTTAAACAAGGGAACACTTTTCACAGGGTGACATGTTGAAAGAGAATAAACGAACTTAAACATTTACACGTCAGAGATACTTTGATATATGTAAGAAAATGTTTTTTTTTATTAATGCCTATTGACCTTTATGAAACTTTTCAAGAGCTTTTTTTAAAAGCAATAGACATTGTACATATCTTGAACGATTGTAAGGACTACAGTAAACAAAAATAAATGTTGTCTTTTATCATAGCAATCAGTAAGACGCTCGATGACCAGGAAATGAAAAGGTATCAATTGAAATAGAAACATGTCTGCAAGTTTCAAACTTCGCAGATATTTTCCATGAATATCTCAGAGTAGAGGGCAAAACTGCAATTAATTCTTTGTGAAGTTTTAAAAAACGATGTACAATTCTAAAGTATTTATGTAAGTACTTTTAAAATGTAAATGTAAATAAAGAGAAGATAACCAAAAATAGTTCTCAGTTTTGATATTATTGGCAGTTGTAGCTTCCCTCTAAAAATACATATAAGAAATGTTGCTAAACTCTTTTCTTCTTTTTATATAGGGCTTTTTCCTGAATAAATATAACGATAGAAATGCTTACCGAGAAGTCTTTATTCCTTCTGTAAACACAAACTTAGCGTTTCTATATTTTCGTAATTGGAATGATAACATCGAGTTGTATTTGTTACTGAAATAAATGAGCTTCTTTTATGTATTCTTTAAAACGATCCAGATATTACTGATATGATTTGAGAGAGAGAGAGAGAGAGAGAGAGAGAGAGAGAGAGAGAGAGAGAGAGAGAGAGAGAGAGAGTAAGCAACATCTAAACGCGCAATGATAAAAACTAGCGAATAGAATTTAGGCAATAATTAACGATTGGCTTTACTAACCTGATGTTGAATGGCAATCAGAAAGAAGCTGAGATACAAAAAGAAGGCAATGGCCGGAGAAAGATTGTACTTGGCAAAAGTGTTGGCTACTGATACAAGCAAAAGAGGGAGTCCTGAAATAGAAACAAAATGTAGCAAATACTACATGGCAAAAGCTACAATTATGCATATAAAAACCTTACTATCTCAGTAATGTTTACATTAATTTTTGCCTCCACTGAAAATGTATTTTCCTGATTAGCACAGTATGTGCTGAAATATAATAATACGAAGTGGGAATATAAATTACCAAATTCAACGTTTAATCATCATATTTTCTTTTACGTTCCCGCTAAAAATAATTACAAAGAGAAGCCTTGCCTTCGTATAGCGGATTTAAATGATAAATTGTTTCATTTCCCCCTTCCTCAGAATTTGCTGTGCCATTATTTATGTAATAAAATTAATGAAAATGTTTAGGTATTTATTTAATAAATCCGATGCGATAGTAAGACTTAGATAAACAGCTACTCAAGTGTAATATTTCTGCGTTCTTGCAAGCAGTGTAAATGTTTCTGTTTAAGGTAAGTACTATGCCAAAAATTAATTGGGTGTATATATATATATATATATATATATATATATATATATATATATATATATATATATTAAACGACCCATTCATCTATAAATAATACGTAAAATATTAAACGCGTATCAATTTCATTAAGATCTACAGATACATAACAAAAGTAAAAATAATTTTCTAAAGAAGATTATTAAAAATTATTAAAAAATCTAAACGATTACAGAATTATACAAATTGAAATTCAGTAAATTTCCCATTTTAAAGATTTTACTCCTTGAAGAATCAAACTTTATTTTAGATCAGCCATCTTTTCTGTCACGAGATGCGACAAACAGATATTTAAAACAGGCAGTATGTTTTCTTTAATTTTTCCGGGTATTTTCCTTATTTTACAATCCAAAATGACCTCGATAAGTTTAATCGGATTATCGTCAGGAGAATTATTTGGCTTCGAAGGTCAGTCAATCGGATTTTTGAGTTGCCATTTTCAAGTCATTTCACTATGTGCAGACTCCATCATCCTCCACGGAACTATATTGTTTTTGTCCAAATATCTGTCAATGAATATTAGGAGAACATTTCTCTGTGCAATAGATTCTTATTTTTTCAAGAAACTTTGAACGATTAGCGCTTCAAATTGATATTTTTATCAAAATTTAAGTAACGTTAACTATTTACTTACGTCATGATTCTGTTTATGCAAACACGCATAAATTTGTAAGAATTTAGAATGAATTAAATTTATAAATATTACAGCTGAAATTATACATAAGGATTCTCGTTTTCAAAAATTATGTTTCCCTTCAGGGCTTTGGCGATCATGGCTCTCCACAATTACCTGTGCTTTGTAGTTCTTAATTAATTTTGTCTTTTTTTTTATCTCTCATAAATCCTGTTTTGCCATCCATTTACACAAGCTCGCTCGATAGCTTATCCGTTGTTTTCCTCTGTCCCTCTTGCCTTCAATCTAACTTGTGAGTGTCATATTTTCCAAGCTCTCTTTCCTCATTGTTTCCTAGAAGTTTCAGCTGTCTCTTTCTGATGTTAAGTATGTGTCCTTTTTGTTTCCATTTTCTCTAAGACTTCGACGATGCTAATATCTTTGATCAATGATATTATCAGTATCCTTCTGTAGAACCACATTTCTGTTGCTTCAAGTCTCGTCTTCATCTATGAGGAGATTGTCCAACATTCACTGTCGTATATGAGGACTGATATTACGTAACCATTCAGTACTCTTTTCTTTGTTACTAATTTTAAATTGAAGTTCTCTGTCAGTTATAATAAAAACAACATAATATTGACATACCTGTTTTTATACCTGGAACAAAGGCAAGAGTACCACCGAAATCCTTGGGGTCAATATAGGGTACAATAGCTACAAGTAGCCAATGTGGAAGTAATCCATATATTAATAACAAAAGCATCCAGGCTCTGTAATGGAAAATATGTTGTGTTATACTACAGAGTCATGTAAATTTAAGATTTGCCAGTACCCAACCCATTGCCTTCTTCTGTTTTGATAATTACAACAATATTGCCTTACTACTGATCTATTGAATTGTCGATAACATACATGTGACATTACTTTGAGAAAAAAACATTTTATTACAAGCATAAAGCCTGAAAAGTATCCGTTGTAGAACCTTTTCGTATGAATCGACCATAAAGAAGTAAACGTTAATTGGATTGCCTTATGATTAAACTGTTTGTAGCATGAAATTCAAATCATAGCAAAGTTAATTTGTTTCTTGAGGTATTTTCTTATTGTGTATGATATTTTAAGTAGTATAAATGAATGAACCCTTATTTTGGAAGTACGCTATTTACGAAGCTGTATTTACTTAGTTTAGTCTGGAAAATGGTCACAATAACGAAGCACACAAATGAGATGTGAACTCACTAAGAAGTTGAAAAGTTACTTGGAAAAATCATACTAATTGAAAAGAACTTTATGAAAAAAATTTGTCATTTGTGTAGAAAAGAAGTCTAAAGATTTATGTTAAATAAATGCAAACCTATACCCCCTATCATTACCTAAGGGCGAAGACATTATTAACCAATAGTGTGTTCGAGTGAGGCCTTTCTTGATAAGGCTTGATTGTTAGCCTGTTTATGGAGACGCTGTGTCAGGATCAGGGTAATAAAAATCGGATATTGTGGAAAAGAATGATTGAGAAGAAAGTTCGTTCTTTTTATAATTGTCCCCCAATCAGAAGAACGCGATAATTTGAAAAGATACTTTCATGAGCTTGCTGACCGAAATATAAAAAAAGTTTGTCGGTCAATTAAAATCGCTATTCATTCACGCCTCATTAAAAGTGAATAGTCAGGTACGATGGGGGTCAAACACATCAAGTAAAATCTTCGACAGAGAGCGAAAAAATACTTAAAAATTCAAAACACCACGTGGCCAACCTAAATTTCGAGTGACGTGCCAAAACTAAAAATTGAATATTTGTTCTGAAATTATCCATAAAGAGACCAAGTCCTCCTCGAAGATACATCATACCATAATTTTTCATTCGGAACTCTCCATTCAACAACAAATGCTTCGTTACTACCATTGACCTATCAACTCTTGACAGCTCAGTAAATTAACTATAACGTCTCCCTTTACCAGGAACATTTTTAACTTTATGAACATTTTTCTCTACCAGGCTTATTTTATTAGGCGCTGAAATAAAGAAATTGAGCAAACTTTTACACCTTTTCTTTTCACATAAATTTATTATAAATAAACAAATGCGTTTAATAAACCAACTAAGTTTTATTTTTTCTATAATGGAAAATCAACAGAAACGGCTGCGCTTGCATACAAACTAGACTTAATTTCGAACAAATACTACAGTACACGCATAACTTGGAATTGCTATAGTTTTAAATCAAAATAGAATTTTCTTTCTTGAAATAAAAAAAATATATGTAAAAAGCAGCTAAAATGAGTTTTTTTAATGTTCAATAATGAGCCTTGTGTTTGTTGATATGGTTTAGTGGTTTCACTTGACGGAAAGAATCTATTAACAAATTTCAATACTCTTGGCAAAGTGAGTTTATGCACGCATGCGCTGGCACATACATGCGTGTGTGGATGTTGAATAAAGACATTTTTGGATAAGTTACATTTCTATAGCTTCTCTCTCTCTCTCTCTCTCTCTCTCTATATATATATATATATATATATATATATATATAAAGGAGAGTTATAGAGAAAATATATATATATATATATATATATATATATATATATATATATATATATAGAGAGAGAGAGAGAGAGATAATATACAAGAAGTTACTGAAAGGCGCTTTAGGCTGGACCCACTCCCCAAATCAGTACTTCTTGATCTGGCCGAATACTTTTGTATACTCGCTCGTGTATATCTATATCTATCTATCTATCTATCTATCTATCTATCTATATCTATATATATATATATATATATATATATATATATATATAAACAAAGTGTAAATGGATATAAATCCGACAGAATGAAGAAATTTTGAAAAAACAAACAAAATCCTAAATGTAGTTAAATGAAAGAAATGTCGACGTCTGACGTTTCGGTTTATTAAAAATGATGTCTTGAAAAGGTTTAATAAACCGAAACGTCAGACGTCGACATTTTTTCATTTAACTACATTTAAGGATTTTGTTTGTTTTTTTCAAATTTCTTCATATATATATATATATATATATATATATATATATATATATATATGTGTGTATGTATATATATATATATATAATCGATTTACGTAAAGCTCAGAATAATTAGACTTGAGTAAGAGACGAATACAATTTCAAATAGCCACAACTGTGCAACAAGGAAAAAATTGAATATCGCTGCTATATTTTTCGGTGGTAAGTCTCAATTAAATTGTTGTAACTGAATTGTGCGTGCAAGAAACAGCTATAATAAAATATGATATATGTTTTCAATTTGAATGAAACAGTGGTGCATGATGTATTATACCATTTAACTGCAGTGAGATACAGACACGTGTAATCAACACCATTCAAAATAATTTATGAAATTTGATTACCGTCGTCATTATACATTAAAAGTAGAATTACATTTTGATTCCTTATACGTACTAAGCAGAGAAACTCTTTCATAGATATGGTATCTCTTTAAAACTAAACCCTACTTTTCTTAAAATGCTGGTGACATTACTGAAGTTAGAATGATACTTACGTGTTCAGCAAGACTTTCTTGTTGGGAAGATGACTCCCAAGCATTGGTACCACGCCAGACCACAAACCCATGCTGTATATATGCATTATGAGAGCATCCATCCAAGTCTAGTAAGGAAATAGAAAATTAAAATAATGAAGTTTTTGATTTATTATTACCACTATTATGATGTAAGAAAAGAAATCAATCATAATATAATGCAGATATGCAAAATGGAATTAATTTGTTTCATTTTGGCGGAAAAATATTCCCAGCTTGCTTCTAATATCACCTCTTCTTTCTTTTTCTCTTAATCATTTCGCCCCAAGCAAGGCAATAAGGCCACTAAGACGCCAGGCAGTTACTGAATGTAAGAGAATATGAGAAAAAAACATTATTAAGGAGAGAGAACAATAAAAAAAAAAAGGAATTAAAAACCCGAAGATAGCGATTGACCTTGCATTTAAAGTTCTGAATATCAAAACTTCTTGATTATTATTTTTCATTATATATCTGCTAGTTTATCTGAGGATCGGGTAATAACATGTATGGTCAGTACTCCGGGTATCTTCTTCTTAGGCATGTCATTATCGGTAATGGTCTTTCAGTTCATATTTCTTAAATTTCTTAAATTAATTATTACCATTATTATTTTTATGTATATATATAAACAAACAAGATGGTGCAGGGTAAAGAGTGGATAAAGAAGAATGTAGCCTTATGACTAAATTTGAATAATGTCTGGCAGTCAGCTTTCGTAGCCTAATCGGTAAAGTACTGATTCGTCCTGACAGGCTAACAAGGATAATGGATTTGAGCTTAAATAGCATCAAATGCTAATTCCTTATTTCCGATTCATACTGCACATATAACCGTCGTAGTATGTAAACAGAACCTAATCTGCATTGGATGACCCGTTTAAATGCCAAAGTTTCAGTGCATTTTACTTTTCTATCACCAAGAACAGTTTCTGCCTTGTGTACATATAATTTATTTGCAGAGCCAAAGACATGATATGGATATATTGTCATTTCAAGTGTATTCGTTTGTTATGATTTATAGTTTTGTCACTTTCTCTCTTTTAACACACGCAATTTACCATAATATTTGCTATGTCACATTTGACATTTGTGTCGCTTTTTCTACTAAACATATTCTATAATGACATTAATCAGTATTCTAGATTGGTTTATAGTGTCCTTTTCACAAGCGTGCCCACACCATTTCATTTTCAGTTACTTTGACTATTGAATCCTCTTGGGGGTCGTTTTACTTTCGATTGTTTATTTCAATATTGATGGTTATTTTTTTTTACTATACTCGCAAGTATCGATTAATTTAGCTGGACGCCTCTGGTTACGACTACTAAGGTCCCGTAATTGGCCGCTACCATGTCAAGAGTAGGTAATTATTCTATCAAATATTCACGATACACAAATGACTCTGTAGATCAAGGAATGACAAATGTTTCCATTTCGGAAATACGAGGGTGACCTGAGTATGAAGGAGTGATGCTAGAGCTATGTAATCTTGCATGCATTAATTTCAACTCTTCGTATAACTGCATTGTTTCTTTCCAGGTAAACTGACATCTGTCTGTTCTAAGAAAACTTCAAAAGTAACAAATAGCGAATTGCGCAAGAATTGGATAAAATTTGGCATCATGGTGTTATCATGTACCGGCAGAAAAGGGTTTGTCTCCAAGGGCATTCATGCTACTTTAGGGAGTAATGCCCCAGTTTTATCAACAGTGTAAAAGAGGGCAGCTGAATTTAGGATGGGAAGGGAAAGTCTTAACGATGTCCCCAGGTCTGGAAGTCCTACAACTCCTACCGAGGAAAACATTGATCATGTTCACCACATGGTGATGGATGACAGGCAATTGACTATAAATAAAAGAGCCAAAGCTATTAGCATATCTTGTGAGAGAGTTGAGAATATTCTGCACTATGAATTTAGTATGACGAAAGTTTCTGCTCAGTGGATGGCATGTCCTCTGACACCTAATCAAAAGTGCACCAGCCTGATCACATCACGAGAAAATCTGATATTATTTGAGACACATCCAGCTGGTTTTTTTGAACGTTGAGAACCCAACACTCATCTAGGGTTAAGAATCCAGGATGAGTTTTGGGTTTATCCTTTTGAGCTAGAGACAAATAGACAATCCATCTCTCCTCACATGCTCCAAAGATGCCAAGATCGTTTCATCGGAATTATTTTACTATAACACTCGCCTCATTCCCCGACTATTATTTTATAATCTTTAAGTAGTCACATAAACATTGATGGTGAAGTAAGTGCGGAATTGATCATGCGCATTTGGGTTAATAAGGGAGACGGGTGTAATAATAAAAAATTATCGTTTCATCTGCAAGGAAGCTGATGGCCACTGTTCTTTGGGATGTAAAAGACATTGTTTATTGAATATCTTCAAAAGGGACCCACCATTAATGGAGAGTGCTATATCAACTTGCTGAGGGAGTTACGAAAGGCTATCATTTGGTATTCGCTATTATAATCCGTTTAAACTCCGATAATTCATGTCGCCTTGTTATATGCAACCTTGCCAGATATCAGAGAAAAACTGATATTGGTTTGGAGATTTCTATGATGTTAAGATAAGTTGGCATCAACTTTATCATTACAATTACATTGACTATCTAATATTTTGAAAACATTAATGAGAAAAAAGAATTAAAACGTATAAATGATCGATGTTGTTAATTCAATATTAAATAGATGCATATTTTCTAAAGTTACCATTAATTTCCACAATCATAACCTATGAATTTAAGACGTTATAATTTTAATATAATATATATTTTGACTTTTAGGATTTATTAGAAAATGTTAAACATCTTGGTTTCACTTTTTACTTTCTAATTTTCAAAACAAACTTCATTGAAAGAGGCTCGAAAGGAAGAGGAAAGATTTGAATGTTATTTTTTTATTCTATACAAAGTGCGAATAGATTTATCATCTGTTAGGATTGATTATCAATCTATCTATTTATTACCATTTTTTATCTATCGATCACCGAGTACTTAATCTCAATTCCTTCAAATAATTTGTATTCATGGTGAACTTACTCGTGGGTCTCCTAAATGATTCTGTATAGCATTTCCCACTTCGTTTTTTGCTTGGTCCTCAGTTTGTGAAATGTCAAAATAGCCGAGAAACATGTAACTGAAAGTCTGTTCGGATTTGGGTACAACTGCATGGCCATAAATGAGGACAATGCCCAAAAGAAAGATTGTCAGTGGGCATACAACCAGGAAAACCTGAAAGTAATAACAATAATAATAATAACTACACAAAGCAAAGGCAAAACAACAACAATAATAATATCTATATCACAACACTGTTAATAAAATTTGTAGAGCAAACACTGGATTAAGATTCAGATGAAAAAGAAGGTATTTAAATTTCTATAAATTAAAAGCTAAATCTAGAGTATTTCATGTCTATATAAAGAAAATTCAATTAATTCTGCTTTTGCAATTTTCCAGTTTTTATCTCCCCAAAATCCCTGAATCCGTTCCAAAATTTAATCAATTGTTCCTTTGTCTATCTCATTAAAATTTATGAGAACTTTTAGAAATATTGTGTACAAACAGAGAGACAGGCAAACAAAAATATGTAAACACATAACCTCTGTCGAGTGGCGATTCTGGAACTCTGAAAGGGGGTGGGGAGGCACTTGAGGTTTGAGATTTTTCTACGGAGGAGGAGGCGCAAATTCAAGCAGCGTCTTTATTTCCTTACTACACCACTATCGTATACACAGCTTAGGAATGAGTTTTAGTATAAGTGTGTTACTTTACTAAATTAAACGAAATCACTTTTCATTCATAGTAATGGAGTTCTAATCTATTCTTGATCTCTTTTCCACTCCCAAGCTGATGGACCACAAGAGAAGTTAATTTCAAAACGAAATCAGAGGGTTACTACTAACATCAATACTAGTAGAACAGTGTAATTTGTCTGCTCTGATTTTTTTTCCTCTACAAAACTGTTTCGAAGCACAAAAAATAAATGCGAAAATAAAATAATGCAACAAAATCAATCAAAATGCTGTGGGCACTAGAGGCGTACAAAAAAATGTTTTCGGCAAACTTCGCCCATACGATCAAGAAGCTACTTTGAAATAAGGAAATAATTTAAATAATATAATTACTCCATGACACTGAAACAAAACATCAAATAGGGCAGCTGGATTAACACACGCCCAAGTTAACATACCAAGTAAATTATTTTACATCAAAATTCAAATAAATTCACTTCATAAAGAGCAGTGTCAATTTACCCTACTACTAGCTCAAAAAAAATGTAAGCTTGATTGAATGGTCGGACTCGGGCTATAGTCGGTAACCGGATAATTTGTAGCGGATGTGCTTGGTTATCGGATATCTCTAAAATCGAAATATTTTTGTATTAAACGTAGTCAGAGATATCGTCGCAGCTAAACTGGTCTCTGTTTGTATGTTTGCCTGATCTTCGCAGATGTGAATGTAATATAAAAAGCTAAAACGCAGAGGGAAAATACTGAAGATCAAATCTTATCAAAATCAGAAACTGATCAGTTTCATAAATTTTTTAAGCTTAGAAAAGTGTGTGTGTGGGGGGGGGCAACCGAGAGGACAACCAAAATTCTGGGGTGGGCATTAGCCCCTTCTGTCCCATTACCTCTGTCTAACTTCATCAGCAAAGGTAATAATATGGACATAGAAGGAACGGTGTATTTACAGAAATCTACATGTGCGGATAATGTAGGCGTTCATGCTAAGTTAAAAAGTCAAACAAGTAGAGATACAATTTTGGTACATCTAGGGATTAAAAGGCAATATTATATTTCATCAAAGCCTTAGGAATTTTGTATTTAACCGTCGAGATAAAAGAATAACCTGAACCTTAAGTGTAATGGACCGGTGCTGTTAAAGGAATTAACTATTATAGACGAATTCCTCTCAGTAACTTTTACTGGAAAACAATGGAAATCCCAAAATGTGTATGTTCTGGAACAATGTGAAATTATCACTGGAATTAAATTTCTGAAATCAGTAATTAATAATCATAATGCATAACGTTTGAAAACATATTTTTTAGCATTTTTGTTAAAATTATTAATGCACTCTGATTTCAATGAAACAACATGTTGATATTTCTTCATTAAATTTGGTACAAAATAATCAACAGGAAAATAAAATAAGCTTAGTTTTTTATATTTCGAAAATATTCAAAATTCAAGCGTGTCTAAGCATTTAAATATTTTGAAAGCTAAAAGTGCAATTTGTGTACATAAAAGCTGTTGGAGATAAATTAAGTAGCAGAGTATGAATATGAGTTATATTTTACTAATATATATTTATTTTTACAGACATTGTGACTGCAAATCAAAAATAACAATTTAAACAATAGTAATAGTTTATTAGATTGAATTTTATGTTTTATATAAAATTAAGACAAAACATAGATGGGGGAATATATTTGCATCGGATTTTTATACGAAACATGATATTAATTAGGTTTTCCCATGTTAAATATATTTTGTTAATAGTGAAACACAGATTTTATTGAAATACTTTTTCCTTTTTTTTGTCTTGCATTTTGTGTAACTAAAAAATAAAATGTGATTATTGTTTACATCAACCGTTGGAAAACTGGGTATTTCTCATTTTAAAACAAAAATCAATTACGTCTATTTCCTACATTATTAAAATACATAAATCACTTAATTTTATATTCTTCAAAATGTATGGTCGAATTTATAAGTGCTTTATTATTTCATATCTTATGCCTGATTAAAGCTAATCAAAACAAATGAGAATATAAATATGTAAATAATAAAGTATTAATACCTTTCCAATCCAAGCGGCTCCACGAAAGACGAAGAAATAAGTAATAATCCAAGTGGCTAAGAGAACGAGACAAAGTGTCCACACGAGATTTCCTCCTTCACCAATATGTTCTGTTCTTTGAAGAACATCTTCACTGGAATAAGCAACAAATGAATTCAATATAAATCGTCGGTTAACACAAGCGATAAAAACATAACTATATTTAAATTGTATGACAAACGATAATTATTCACGTATCAGTGCAAATATGTGCTTGTTAGGTACCCCAAAAAATGGATGTGTTTTTTTTCCGAAATGAAAGCAATAAATCGCTAACCCCAGTTTAAAATGTATGTGCTTAAATTTACTAAAAACTGGGAAATATATCTCTAGGCTAAATATTAGATTTTAGTGAAATTTTATATTTTTTAAATTTTTCATCTATAATGGCGGTTCGATGAATCGATGAATGATGCGCGAACGCCACAACTTTTTAAAATTGTCTAAAAACTTTATTTGTATACGTAAATTAATTTTTCTTTTAATTCGGATTAGCGTTAGGCATTTATCTTTCAGATAAAACCGAAACTTAAGTTGAAAGAAAGCATTCAAATTAATTGGAATGCGTTTTTTGGGCCTTTTAAGAATTCTGTGACAGGACCTTGTGTTTGTTCAATAAACAACTCAATATTTGATAAACAAATATTAAAATATGATGAAATTTGTTGATGGATGATGAGAGGAAATGTCAAAATATTAACAAAACCTGTTTTATTGTTAAACAAATGTTGATTGTATAGAAACGCTCCTTTTAGTATTTCAATATACCTGATTTAGAAAGGTCCGAGAAACAAAATATGTGCTTATATATATATATATATATATATATATATATATATATTTTGCATGAAAAAAATTGCTAGACTCTGTATATGGGTATACCGACATCTTTATAAAAAATACCCACCTAAAAACATGTTTTTAATTACTTCTTGCTAATCTAATATTAATTAATTCATTACATACAAGCACGTCTTGGTTTCCTTGTATATAATTATTTGTGAGTATCTATAGACAAATTAGCAGCAACAAGCCCAATGGGTAAATGTATGTACGCACGCGAACATGTGAATACATCAATGTATATAGGAACAAAAATGCCGTTGTCGCTCTTATAATTGTAAAGAGAAAACTATTAATCCCGGATATTTGTCCCCTATTAATTCTTAGGGCCATTTTCTCTATATATAAATGGCATTACCTCAAAAGCCTGAAACATATCAACATGGATTTCATTCTTTTAAAGTTATGGCCAATGAAATTTGATTAGTACCAAATCGGTGTCAGATAAATAAAACACAAGAAAAATAGCAAATTAACGATCTCTTATATTTCATATCAAATCAAGATGAATAAAACAACTGTCCAAAGACCCATGACTGCTCCTCAACACACATTCATACCAACAAATTATTCAAAAGCAGATAAATAAATCAAAATCTATTCTTTCCTTGTTTTCTCCTTCACCTGTTCCAGTTGTAGCTGAAGAGTTTTATGAGGCAAACGTGAGTCAATGGTCATATGATCTGTTCTTATTGGTTTTCATGTGTCATTTCAATTGCAACCCACTTTCCCGCCTTACTCTCTCTAAAGTTGGAGAAAAATGAATTTGTTCAGCTAAACACAGATTAGAATTTGAAGTTAGAAATGAACAGAGTTTTGAGTTCACTGAATGAATATATATATATATATATATATATATATATATATATATGTTTGTGTGTTAGTTTGTTTCCATACTGGATTTATTTAACCTTTAAAGCGAGAGGATCCTAAGAGAAATAGAGAAATTCTATTAACGGGTGAAATAATCCTATCAATGCTAGATCTGCAGATGGCACGGAGTTGATAGGAAACTCAGACAGAAAACTGAAAGAACTGTTTGGAATGCGAGAAGAAAGGACTAACCACTGACTGTAAAAAGAGAGGTTGCATGATTACCAGCAAAAGAGAAAGCCCAAAGTATAAATTAAATATTGGTGACGTCAAAATCAAGCAGGTACAGAAGTTTAAGTATCTGGCTACTGACGTTGTAAAGTGTGACAGAGACACCAAGGCGTACAGAAATGATGAAAGATCCTTCCAACAATAAGCAAATGATTAAGAGATAGAAAAATAATGTAAAAAATAGTAGTGAATTGCTACGTGGTATCTAATCTCCAATATGGTCATAAATACGAGATGAAGAAGAGGCTTGAAGCGACAGAGATGTAATTCTAGTGACGAATGCTGAGAATACACAAGACAGAAAACGTGAGTAACGACAGGAATTTATGGAACGACATCTACACCCTTAATACAATATATGTGGATAAAAATACAATTAATGTCGAGAAACTTAACCCTTAACTATGTGGTTTTGGTCTGTTTTTAATGTACTATTTTTAAACTCTGAAACATTTACTCTACCCTGTTGAGAAAAATGACTATTATGTGCTTAGAAAAAAATTAGAAAAGATAAAATGATTGTTTTATCACCCAATCAAATACGCACATATATCTCCTCATTCTCTATTCAGGGTACTTCAACGTGGTGTAATAGCAAATTTGTTTCGCTAGATCAATTATAACTGAGTAGTGAGTTCGATTCTTACTGGGTGCTCAAAACATTCGGCCTTGTGCTACATCTAAGCTACGCTTAGACTATTGCTGCGGCCTTGTGCCGCAATTTTGTAATTTTACTAAATACATATCCTCCTCATTCTCTATGTATTTTTCCAGGATTTTATCAATAACTCGTGGAATGAATTTCCGTTCGTAATCGAATCCGCCACTAAAGATTATATTCTTTGGCCACATTTCAAATTAGAATTTCTTAATAAATTAATAAAATTATTTACACCAGTAAATCCTCACAAACAGATATGTGAAGAATTACATTTGAAATTATTTAGTGTTATATGTTATGTTTTCTGTGTAGTTATTGAATAAAATCAGTATTTTTCTCCGTTTGTTTTTTTACTTTTGACATTGTAAAAAGGAATGACGAGACAGAATTTTATGACATATTTACTTTTAATCACAGTCAAAATGTAATTTATATTACTTATTATATATAACATATTTCTTTTCTTGATATGCTAATTGATTACGAAGGAATTAAATTATCCCATAAACAGTTTTAAAACAGTGTTCATATATTTTGTTCTGGTCACCACTGTTTGATATTCTTCTATATGCCGTATCTTTTCAGGAGGTGGGAAATCATAGTTCTCCACAACTCCCTATCCCTTGTAGCTTTTGGTAACGTTTATCTTTTTACCAGCCAACCCCCCAACCTTTGTTCCGCACTCCATTCACACTAGCTCGTCAGGCAGGTGTCACCGTTTCTTTTGCCATTGTTATGCCGTGAGTGTCAAATTCCCCAAGTCTTTTTTAGTTATTATATTTTAAAGAAATTTCAGCAATTTCAATTTCTATCGGCTCCAAGTTTTATTAAAGGAATCTACGAGTAAAAAGGGTACTGTAGGAGAGTTATCTATGCACATTTGGAACGTTTCCTTTAAATGGAGAAAGGTTTTTCGAATAATATGTGCAGTTCCTATCGCTTTGTTGATTTTAGCCTTGTAAGCATTAGTTGGAAGACATTGGTCTTGTGATACCATAATAAGGCCTTCTGTCTCCTCCTTAAGACCATTACTTCTTCGCTATTGATGGGTTTGGCGGACATCGACGTATATTCATCCAGACGCATTGAGTACTTTCCATACAAGAGTTTAGCTCACCATTTTTGTTCAAGAGTCTTCATATAATCAGCGTTAGCCGGTAAATTATTATTATTATTATTATTGTTATTGCTGCTGATGTTCTTGCTGTTGTTTATTTATTTTATTTTATTTTATTATTTATGTTTTTGCTGTGTGATACTTGAAAGATCGATATTTACAGGCGAGAAAAAGCAAAGATGACGTTGGCAACGAATAGCGAACTTGTTCCAATCAGCAATTGTTTAACTTATATGCTTTTAGTTTTTACCCAGTTCTTTCCCCATATCACATGAATAGAATCAAATTGTCAATTAAAGTTTCTTGAACTAGCATACAAATAGATTCCTATATCACTTTTACATTCACGTAATGTTGGCGCTGGCACATCTCACGCCTGATCCCGTAGAGGATTATACTCCAGTTATACTACAGTTTTAAATTAGTTTTAGATGTACTAATTACTAGTGACAATGTTATTTGGGTGAAGAGGAACACATTTTAAATTCTTAACGATAATGACTACTACAAGAAGAATTCGAAAATACTAATCAGTATTGTTACATGTAATAAAAAATATTAGCAAATTTGAAAAAAAAACATTTAATTTTACATTAGCTGTTTAATATAAAGTGACATAAAAATTTCTTGCAATAAAATATATATGCTTGCTTTTGGTGTTTTTTTTAACATAAATGCATGTATGTATGTATGTATGTATGTATGTATGTCGATACGTATCCATGCGGAAGTAAGTTAGAGAGGGAACCGGGTGTCTATAATGTTTTACGGTGCTGAACCAATTTTCAACAGAACTAAAGAATATGCTCGCATAAGTCAGAAGTGTGGAAGGGTTGAGCAAACGCCGACTATGAAGTGTTATGCTTAGCGGACTATTTACTCCGTTGCTGGTCCCATTCTTTTAACTCAACGCCAGGCGAAAGTGAGTGAATAGCTACTGAAATATTGAAGGAGAAAAATTATTCACGTATGTAATATAGTCTTATCTGAAGATAAATTTATGAATAAATAAATTACAAATCTCTCTCTCTCTCTCTCTCTCTCTCTATACACACACATATACACACACACATATATATGTAGAAAGAGTTAGATAAATAGATATGCATATATATCAAGTACTATGACGCAATAATGCATGCATGTATGTGTTCATGTACGATGTGAATAAAGCAGTTATAACTGAGGAATATAACTTAAAATAACTCATTAATTGTCGAACATGCGCATTAATAAGTGTATGCACTTTTAAAACGTATGTACACACGCGTGCGCGCGTGTGTGAGTGTTTTTTTCTTTGTGTCCGTCTATGGAGGTGAACCGAGAAAGATGTCTTATGTAAGTGAAACGCGTTGAACCATATAACATGCGGTATTCAACCAAACAATGCCATATTAACAATTTCTATTTTATAAAAGCATTTTTGCATTTATTTTTGCAGCTCTAGATTTATTTTTATTAAGTATGAAATTAAATTGTCAATTAAACGGATGAAATTGATAGATAATGGCATCCCCCAAGGAAAAATAACTTTGCTACATGTGAAGGAGTTAATTAAAAACAATCTTTAGTGCACATTAAAAACAAAAAATATATTTTATATCGTTTATTGCATTTTTTCTTTACTATGATTGACGTTTAGTTTAATTTTATTTAAGACTAATATTTTGTATATTTACTAAGATGCTGAAATGTTCTCGGACTAACTGATTTGGTAAAGTTTTGTGAAATGTGTCAGGTTTCTTAATATCATTCTTTCTTTCAGTGAATTTTAAAACAATTCCATATCCATTCAGGACGTAGGTGATCATGATTCTCCATAGAGTTTTCTTTATTTTCTGTGAATTGTCCTGCCTTCCTGAGAAAGATTGTGGAGAAGTTTCCCGTTACTTTTCAACGATTTTTGGTATTCATATATTTCCTAGTCTTATTGCGTTTCCAGGCCGAAAGCAGCCGAATCATCTAACCCTTGCTGCTATTTATCGTGGCGCTCCTGTAACAGGATCCGTAACACCACAAACTATGGTAATAAGTGTTTTTGGATTGTATCTTGTATTATACATTTAACAGCGTCTACCGTCAACTTAAAACATAATAGCACGAAACCGAAGGATTAGAGGACATATTTATGTGAACATTTATACTTCTTTTTAGCGTGAGGAACCCGTTCCCAAAGTTTGATACATCCTATCTCTCTCTCTTCATATATATATATATATATATATATATATATATATACACACACACATATATATATATATATATATATATATATATATATATATATATATATATATATATATATATATATATATATATTAAAAGCCGTTGGTGTCAGTCAACTCTGAGTAGATTTATTTTTTTTATTTTTTATCTCTACTACCTCGTATACAGCTTTGTGATGTTATTGCCTTTGAGATGATGGGTGATATTATATATGGACCTGGTCCAAGCGCGCGCGCACACACACACACACACACACACACACACACATATATATATATATATATATATATATATCATTGAAAACGGTCGACACATAAGATTTAATTAGTCTTTGATTCTGTTTTTCGTTTTTCAAGGGTTAAAGAATATAAATTTTTTTCAAATCACATAGTCGTAGACAACTCATTGAAGCATTGCTGTTTAAATACCATTCTTCTTACATTATTTAGCAGTGGAGACGGGGTGTTAAAAGTTTTTCTAAAAATAGAAGTGATACCCAGATCAACCGGCTGCGCATAGCACTTGACCGCCAAATAAGCATAAACCCCCCACCCCACCCAGCACGTACTTCACACAGCTAAACTACTATGTAGAAGTCAACACACATAAATTCGTCATTCCAAAATAATATCCTTGATAATGGCAATTTCTATATACTTTAACCACTGAAAAATAGAAAAAAAATTTTAGAATGCTGGAAAGCTCAATAAAAAATTAATTAAATCTTCCTTGTCGGCCGTTTTCAATAAAAGAGGCTTGAAAAAAAGATGGCTGCCCAAATATACATTATATATTCTTACGACCCTCCCCCTTTTTCCAACACTAGCCGTAGTAGAGGAGGATCGCAATCTGTGTATTTTTTTTTAACATTTTACATTTTACTCAATTTTTGTAAAATATATTTCTTTCCCAAGGGTCTCTTTCCGATTGATCAGACACGGCCGAGCGGAATCGATTAAGGAACAAATACGATAGGCGACAAACAACCATCGAGACAGGAATTATAAATTTATTAACAAACGTAAAAATGTGGGAAAGGCAAAACAAAAAAAAAAAACGGGCAAAAAACAAAAATGTCAATGTTTCGAGAATAAACATTTAAATATTGTGGACAAAATAGTGGGAGGAGAACATCCTCTAAGAAAGGTAAAACACAAATCAACGTATGGCCATACTTACACGAATTTACAGAACATGTGCCATACTTGCACGAATTTACAAAACATCAAAATTTTAAGACAAGTAGAGAGAAACATGTAATAAAATGCAATCTCATGCTAAATTGCATAAAAGTACAAACATGAAAAAGAAGTACATTTAAACAAAAATGAAGCACAAGAAAAACAACAAACTTATCTCATAGTAAAAGTTCTTTTCCACTAATGTCTCTTATATCTACTTCTTCCTTTCTTTTCTCTTTTTCCTTTTCTATTTCTTTTTATAAGCGTCTCCTTTTGAGGTCTTTTATTACTTCCTCTCTTTCTCTTTTCGTCGTCTAGGGGCTTGGCCGGTGATTAAGCTGAAAACGCCTTCCCTCTCTCTTTCGTCTTGGCTTTAGCAGTATTGAGGTGATCTGTTCTTTCTTTCTTTCTTTCTTTTCCCTTTCGTCCTTTGTTTAAGGGCTTGGTGACAGTTGAAACTGCTTTCTTTCTCTTTCCCCTTCATCTCGGTGACAGTTGAAACTGCTTTCTTTCTCTTTCCCCTTCATCTCGGTGTGACATCCTTCGAGATATTTTCTTCCTCTCTTTCCTTTTCCCATAAGTATCTCCTTTTGAGATCTTTCCTCGTTTTCTTCTTTTTCTATAAGCTGTCTTCTGTCTCTCTTTCACCTCGATGTAGCGGCATTTCGCATACGTCGTCAAACTGATCCATCTATTCCACTCGGTGATGAATTCTCCTCGCAATTTCGCGAACACGTCTTCTCAGTCTTTAGACCTGGACGCAACTCTTGTATTTTCCGCAAACACGTCTCTTCAGTCTTTAGACCTGTACAAATTTAGTGGACACGTATCTTTTCAGTCTTTTCGCCAACATGTCTTTTCGGCCCATATGCCTAGACAAATTTCGCGAACACGTCTTTTCGGCCTGCAGGCCTAGACAAATTTCGCGAGCACGTCTTTTCGGCCCGCAGGCCTGGACGAAACTTCGCGAGCACGTCTTTTCGGCCCGTAGGCCGAGACGAAACAGACTTTTCTGTTTAACTATTCCTTTCCTTTCTTTTCTTGTCACGTGGTCAATTTTCAAATACGAACTCTTTCCCATTATGGGTGAAATGAGGTCATTGACCTTCTCTCTCTTCTGCAGGGTCAGGGAAAGTTTATTTTAAAGTGTTTCAACTTCTCCTCTCTGGAATCTATACGTGCAAATCATGCTGTCAATACGTTGACCAAAAGAGAAGGAAAGGGTACATTCTGGTTAATCTTTGTCGCCACTAAGTCTACCTATCTCTTTGGGTTTCACTGTCTTTACGTTTCTGTACATACTAGGCTCTTTGTTTTAGAGTGCTTCTAAAATATAAGCAATGTTATAGCTTTTATAATAAATTTAGATGTGGGTTCATAAATATATATATATATATATATATATATATATATATATATATATATATATATATATATATA
>CAHIKZ030005510.1:1965000-1980000 GCA_903632075.3 Acanthosepion pharaonis | reverse complement strand
CGGTTTACTGAAGTATTAATAAAATGAAAGTGGTTTCTCTCCTTATGCAAATAATCATCACCAAATATAAATTTGAGTTCAACCGTTGTTAATATGCATATCGCACTTAAGCCTATACTCTCTACAAGATTGTAGGATTGAAAAGTTCTCAGCTTGTCTCAGTTCCCTAAAAACTGATTTTTTTTATTAACTTCGTTCTTTCACAAGTTTTCAGTGATCGTATTTTATTGTTTATACATATCAAAATCAGCAAAGATAAATATTCCTTGATTTTTTTAAAAGATTATTTTACCCTGCCATATTTTAGTGAAATGTGCGTCACACCTGGTGGCCAATTAGAAGCGGGTTTCATAATATTCTATAAATATTTGTATTTAATATTATTTCCTTGGAAAATAGATAACACCGAGACATGGATAAATTAATATTTTAGGTTATCATTTACATTAATATTTTTAATCCAAGATAATGGAAAACGATTCCTAGACGAAACGTCATTATTATATTTATTTAGAGCAATCAGGAACTTTTCCCATTTTGACATTTTGTTGTTATATCGAGACGTGTTCAAAGGGTAAGACGAAATTTCACTGTTATTATTGATTAAAATTTTATATAATTTCAATGACACCTTAAGGAATGACGTAACATATGTTCTAATCTCAAGTTTTCTTTAACTATGAAACATGCCATCTTAAATGTATGTTTTATTTGATTTTATTTAATATTTTACTTAGTACGCCTCTTGGCACGCGTGAGTTCAGTCCTTACAATCTATACCTGCAAAATAATCTAAAACTACTAATGTCACCAGCTCTGTTCAGAAATGCGTTTTCCAAAGGTAATGAATAGTATGATGTCATCATGCTAAATAAAAGTTTGAAAGTGCAGTACTTTCTTTAAACAGGAATCTTATTACTGGGTTCGTAAGTTGAAAGTTACAATCATTTGTCAAGATTTAACTTCTGACAGACAGAAAATCTTCTTTCGCTGCTTTAAAATAGTTCGAATAATCCACAAACTAGACGAAGTATAAATAGGCTTAATAGTTGGAATAATTGAGGGCTATGAAATTTGTGATTTAAATTTCAGAAAATAACTTTTAAATTTGATTATAATTGTACATCAAATAGAAAATAACTGTTTATTAAAAAAATCCGCAAAGAATGTAATTGGAAAGGTACTTATGAGTATTTAGTGTGCTTTCATAATTCAGCAGTGAGTAGGATGACTCAAGTTTGATGCTCTCGATTTTGACTTCATATAAATTTGACTTCATATAAATTGATGTTAGTTTTATTCGCCAATTAATTTAAAGATAGAAAAATATGAAAATGTTTCGGTACACCATATGTGTATCTAATCAATATTTAATTAAAAGAAAAGAACTCAAGGCGTATTTTTGTACCAGTCTAGATTATTAAACTCAAGGCTGATGCTGTAGGCCGGAGTAAAGATGATCTGAGAATCCTGATTTTCTCAGTCTTAGGAAAACATGATAGTAGCAATGGCGGAATATTTTGTAATGTATTTGATGATATCAGATGCCAAGTAAAATTAAAATATTTACTCAACACTGTAACACCGTTCGCTGTTTCACATGTTAATAAAGTATGTAGGAAAGAGGATGACATATGAATTAAACATTTAACCTCGAATTTATATCTCAAGCCATTTTTTCGTTGGACAAATGATTTTTATGCCTAAATAAGATTTTTATCACTAAATTTGTTCATAAATGATGGAAGAAAAAATAAATCGGATTCATAACTGAAACTTTAAATAATATTCTGTGTGATGTTATCATATTTCATGCAAAACGCAATAAGTAATGTTTCAAGAAAAGTGCAAGTTATGTTCTGCAGTGAATAAGATATGGAAACGCTCTCAAGTAACTAAGTCAATATTTTGAAATAATAAAATTTTTATTCATATAATACAGTTAGTTTCAGATTAGTCAAAAGATTTAGTATTTTTTCCGGGGATTAAGAATTAGAATAAATAAGAAAGTGAAGAAACTTATTTAAAATCAATGTTATTGTAATTATTAGATTTTGTTTTTTAATCATTTTACTCTATGCAAAGCAATGAAGCCACAAAGACACAAGGAGTTACTGAGTGCGAAAGAATATGAAAAAACGTAAAAACATTATTAAGGAAAAAGAACAATAAAAGAACAGAAATTAAGATAACAGTAGATAACGCTTGACATTGCATTTGCATTGACTAGAAAGCAATAAGCTGGAAAAGTGTTTTAACAGAGAGAAAGTGTTAGCATAGAACTTACGATTACATTGAACAATTTCAACTGTAAAATGATAAGACCTTGCCGCCACTCTAATACTGCGCTTAAATGCATAAAGTTTGTTTGTTTTGATTTTACGGCATATCAACCTCCGTGGGTCATTTAATGCCGACAGTATTTTATAATATTTTTATTTTAATTCTATTAAATGCATAAGGTCTAAGTACTAAAGAGGAAAGCTCATCAGAACAATTACCATGAAAATATATATATAGAAAAGGCGCAGGAAAGCTGTGGTCAGAAAGGGACTGAAGCCGAGATGTCTGGTCAAGAATGATAACATTGCATTCTTATGTGATAGCAGCATTTAGTGCATGGACGAATGACAGGATATAAATGCGCAGGATATATTCTGATGAGAAAAATTGTCTAGTACGACACAGTGAACTGACATTTCTAATAGCAGACCTAGCAATTGATTCAATATATATATTTCAACTTCGGATCAGCAAGTTAAGCGCAATGCATGCATTATCATATAGGAAATTAGATATTACATAGCAGGTTATCGCTCTTTTCTTTATTTTTAACCAAATTTTCCTATTGTTTAATACTTTGCTTTATTTCTGAAAACCATATTTCGCTATTTCTATGCTCCTTCAGATTTCCTTGTCACATTTCCCGTCGTGTTTTATTTCACTTCACAGTTGCGTTTTTGTACTTGTTTGTTATCAATGTCCCCAAAACTTACACCTTGTGTTGTCTCTCTTGCTGACAACCAGACATTCTGCCTTCTTACAGGTAAGAGTCCTTTTTTTCTTGCTTTCCTTTACTCTTGTATAAGGGTTCTTTCAGTTTCCTTTCAAAGTTTGCCTATTTTATGTTGCTATGGTTATGCCCGCCAGTAGTAAAACATGGTAGGTTTCTAGTTCTGTTATGATCGTTTAGTTGTATTATTTAAATAAATAAATCCGGTGAAAAAAAGCATAGTCATCTATTTTATATGTATTCACTGAACTCGTTGTTTATCCGCATAGACATTCATCTAACCTGTTTGTAGATAAAATGATTTTACATTCATCTTTTCCTTGAAGCATTGAACTCTTAGCTTAACGAATCAAAATATTCATCGCCTCTAATTATGTTCTTCAGAATTACTTTCATTCTTCATATATTGAGTATCACTTAGCGACGTTTAATTGTTTTAGTGACGTGGATTTATACGTGAGAACAAGTACAAAACAAGTAAAATGAGGCAAATATAAAACCGATAAGTCCCTAAAACATCTAGGGAGAAACTTTGAAAGAATTACAATTTCCGATGTGAAATTGTTTTCATGAAATTTAATCAGAACGAGTTTCAACCGTGTTTATTGGAATGTATTTATACTTAAAAGGAAACAAACAATTTAAAAAAAGATTTCCCTGTGTCAGTGATCGAAACGAATTCTTCTAAAGTGTCCGTGTCGACAGGATTGTAAATTATATACGTAGGAGGAAAACAGTTTCAACGGTATACAGCCATTCGTGTCCGTATGAGAGTGAATAAACGAATTATGAGATACAGATGGTTTGGAAAGCCAGTGAAGTTATTGTTGACTGACGACAATCAAGTTAGCCGATGGGTGTCGATTGTAGTTTATGTTACTTTATGCCATGCTGATGCTGCAATTATAGAATCGTTTGCCGATAATCTGATAATCCGACAAAAATAATAAATGAGTAATTTCCATTCGTTCCCTTTTTTGCATTTTATAATGCCTTTTTTTCCTGGCGTTACTTGAAATTCTTAAATGACAGATGCTAAGAAGTTTTGAACGTTTCTTCTTTACTTGGGGAAAGGAGACGTTTAGCCTTTTCATAAAAAGCAATCTACGCTAAGCATACAAAACAAAATGTCAGAACCAACTGCTTTGCTTTTCTAGTCAAATAAAAGCAGCATATGTAGTGTAGTATGTACTTGGTTGACCTCAGATTAGGACGGAATGGACTTTGCGCTCAGGTGCCATTGTTATCTTTACAGGTGACTTCATAGCTGCTGAGTGCAGACCCATGTGATCGACCCACCTTCACCTGGGATGTACACGTGAGAAAGAGCTGCATAGCAAGAGTAAATAAATAAAAGTCTCTTTCAGACATTGCACACGAGAAAGTAAGATCCACGTTCGAATGAGAGCCCGGGGTTTGGGGATATCCACTGGTCGACAGTAATTATCGAAAAAAAATTTAAATTTCGTTTTCTCAATGTGTAATCTACGACGATATTTCTTTACGTGCAGCAAATATATCGATGTGAGGAATGTGAGAAGAATAATGAAAAATTCATAAAAGTAAAATCAAACTAATATTTTCTATATTTTCTATATTATTAAAAGAAAAAACAATATACACTCGTATTTAAATATGAAATAGCTGACTGATAATCTGGCATTTTGAAAAAAAAAAAGAAGATATTTTGCTTATGTGCAAATAAGAGTCATAATCAATAATCTTATTAATCATATCCCTGAAACAGAAAAATGGACAATTTAAAGAAAAAATATCTTACCATTTGCTTATGTTGTATTTGGCCGGACTCCAAGGAAATGGTTGTTCAAAAGAAGCAAACGTGTAGAAAAATCCGTAGGACATCTCCATAGCATGCATCAAGCAGCGAATATAAGTCATGATCAGAAGAGCAATGCCAGGACCTGAAAGTGAATTGTAAAATCTTCATTTCTGCGTAATTTTTAATGGAATAAGTACAAATTTCATTGGTCAATACAGCTTTTTTTTAAATCAATAAAATTTAAATTAGCAGAAACGATATGAATATTTATTTGACAGCATAAATATGGCATTTCTACATTGGTCACAATTTATTTCATTGTGTCTAACTTAATTCTCATTCTCAACATACATCTTTCAAGTGGGAATAACTTATAAACGAAATATTGTCTCTTATAAATTATTTACAATGCAGTCAGGTTTCGATGCCGGCTTAAAGCAATCGGATGTCTAGCCACACTGAGAAGCTGCGATACAGCAAAGCAGTCTACTTGTGGATAACTATATATGCTCCTGGAAATCCGGTTGAGCACTCTAGGGAAAGGGTTTTTTCGAGTCAATGAATCATTTAATCTTTCCAAGATGAAATAAAGGTTCATTCAAATAGGAGGAGGTGGCTTATAAATTCCTATCTGACCCATTTTCTAAAATCTGATAAAATATATATATTTTTAAGAGTGGAAACTTTGACCAAAGTCTAATATTGGCTGAAATGAAAAGCAAATCACGGCCACCCACTCCACCAAAGCATATCGAGGTGGAAAGAATTTTAAGACACATGACATTAATTAATAATTATTTTTTTTAACATATCAAATTAAAATTATTTGTCAGCTTTAACAATGATAAAAAATAATTTATTAATTTAAATTTTGATAAGTTATTTAAAATGCATTAATTTTATTTTACTATAGTTCATCAAACGCTAGGCCCAAGAGCAACTCAAGTTTGAGAGTTACTAAATGAGGTGTGTGATATGAGCGTACGTGGAAGAAGGAAATTAAAATTACGAGGATGTGGCGGATAGATAAATATTGGCACTAGAATGAAGTATTTATGGTGTTCAAGGAAGCATTCATGTGCGTGTCTGTTACACAAAATAGCGGTTCTTGGGAAGATGTTTTCGGAAAGCAGCGTCCTGGTTATCAGGGAATGCGGGTGATATAGAATAAATATGTTGGCGCCTGACAAATGTCACCAATAGTTTTAATAAAGCAAAACAAACGCATATTTCTTTCAGATCAATGATCACAGATGTTCATTTTCAGTTGAAGTGAAGAACATTTCATTTAGACATAAAATTTAGCCATTAGTTAAATACTGAATACAAGTGAGAAATTCTAGGATTCTCCGTAGAACCATTTTGAATCTATGGTGTTGAAAACGTATATATATATATATATATATATATATATATATATATATATATATATATATATATATATATAATCGACTCTCCCATCGAATTCGACGTATGTGGGCCAAGCAGATCAGTTCCTAGGGACCGACAGCCCGGCACCAGCACATAAGATTTGATGATAATGGTGAAGGTTTTGTGCAGAACCAATCACACATTTTGAAGGGCCTAATACAGAAACCTGGTACACTACGTGCCACAAGATCCTCAAACGGTCCTCCGCAGGTTTTGACTTCAGAGTTGTCCTTCTCCTAGACCAATTGCCATCCAAGGCTATAGAATCCAGTCTGGCCTGCTATTTACCCGGAGCTGGGGCGAGAAGAGGAGAATTCATACCTTCCCCAAAGATATTAGCACGCAAGTGAATGCAGTGAATTCGACTGGAATTTGAACTCGGCTCTCCGATTCCTCAATCCAAACCATTATCCATTACTTCACTGTGCCGTAAATATATTGCGCCCTGCTTTTACAACATTTCACTATTCCTGGCAGATCTATTATCACAATGTGGATACCCACTAACAAAAGTAATGGAAAGAAAAAGGAAAAAAGAAAAGACTAAATGAATTTTGCTAGATATATAAAAACAAAATCTAAAAAAAATTCTAAAGTCCCCCGCACCCACCGTTCGTACGCATTCGTACGCATTTGTAGTCGCACCAACATAACAAATTTAGTCCGCTGAAGTCCTGAAGGACGAAACGGGTCACAAATAAGCTTTTTCCGCTTTGTCACAGTATTTACCCAATATATATATATATATATATATATATATATATATATATATATATATATATATATATATATAACACTTTCGCCCCAGCCCTTCAACCTCCGACGTCTTACTCTCTGAGTTGAGGTGTCTACTCGGTCTTAGCCGAACTTAAGGGAGTGGCCGTAGGTCCCCTGAGCATCCGTAGATTATTCGACCGGTCTCCTGGTTTAATCCTATTTCCTGCTCACGTTGTGTTTGGTTTGATCCAGAAAGCAGAAGTGATGTTCATCCACTCACGGTCGACTGAAGACTTAGACACGGCTGGAGAGTCTGCGCTAAGAAATTTAGAATGCAGCAAAAAAAACAAAAAAAAAACAAACAAACAAACTAATATCTGCAGAAAGCTGGACAAACAACTATTCAATGATTGAATTGTTAATGTCTTTTATATAGCAGAAAAGAATAGTAGAGAAAACAAACGGGTTACAGAAAAGAAAAATAATTGACATAAAAACGCATAACTGGATTCATACAGAGAGAGAGAGAGAGAGAGAGAGAGAGAGAGAGAGAGAGAGAGAGAGAGAGAGAGAGAGAGAGGTGATTAATTAACTTGTTGTTAAATCGTCTCAGAACGATATACGACTCTTGCGATGCGGGAATACGATTTCTGTGCGCGTCTTAAAGTTTATAGTGGCGTTCCTCCTTAGCAGTAGTAACAGTAGTAGTAATATTCATGGTAGTTATATCAACAGCACATGTTAGCGTACGCTTCGTTTCAATGTATGACGTCACTTTCTCTCCTTCTTGAGTCTCCAGCTCGACTCTCCACTAGCCCAACTCTTGCCCGGGCTAATTCTCTTCTGTCTCTCTCTTCCGTCTGTCTCTTCGGTCTGCCTCTTCTTCAGCATAACTACTCGTTTATATAGAAAAATCCGGCTGGTTACAACTGAACCTTGGCTCTACTACTTTGCATGTGATTATCACGGGGTTTTGGCTGTTTCAACCAAAATCATGTGAATTCTAAAGGTCCTCCTTGCTCACTCAGCTCTATTCCAAGTTTTAATCAATAAAAATTATTTCAACCATTTCCATTGTCTGCTAATGACCCAGTTCCAATGGGTACAGCTCCTGTCCTAGATCAAATTTTCCCATTAGTAAGCAAAATGGTCTGATTTAATTTCGCTATTCAACTGTACTCCAATTTCACTAAAAAATATACGTGTGTGTGTGTTTCCGACTCTCTCTGTCACACACACACACACACGCACAAACCATTTTGCAGTTTACTTATATAGAATGCATCGACACTGTTTTCCCGTGATGACCTACCTCATGTGGCAAAGCGAGCACGTATATGCCTGGCGTGCAAAACGAGTGAAGAAAAAGAAAAAGAAATATTGCCGCCCTAACGCATTAATTTAAGAAAGACACAGTCTTGGAGCAAGGAGAACTGGCCAGAGTGGTTGGTCGTATGCAAATTCTTTTGCGAGATCAACTCTGCAAAAAAAAAAACACCACGCGAGAGAGAATATGCAGTACATTCGTGAACGTGGTACTGCTTTCACGAAGAGACTTTGTCAGTTAGGAAAGCGATTACTTGGGTCAATTTCACACAAGCTATTTCGGCGAAAATGAAGTTTGACCTCAAACTCATTCCCGAGTTCGACGGCTCGGCGACCGGACCATTTGTGGTCGAATGGATTGAGAAGGCTGAGTTAATCTGTAAGATGTGTCAGGGGAAACATCCAGAACTTTAAGGCTAATGGGTGGTGCGTTTGCTGTTTACCAGCAGCTGAGAGAGGAAGAATAAAAGGATTTCAGCCAGATAAAATCCGCAGCCTTTGCTAAAGATGGTTTTCTGAGCAATTTACTGATCGATGTCTCCGTCCTGGATAATCGGTGGATGTCTACCTGGCGTAGTTACGAAAACTTTCCCTCCTGTTCGGCCGAATGAGCGACCGTGGCTTGGTATGTGCGTTCGTGCGAGGGTTACCAGACCGAGTCAAACATCTCCTTCGCGCTTCGACCAAGATGGACGAATTGTTTATCGACCAGCTGATGACTCAAGCACGAGCAATTATGAAAGACGAAGTACTGGAGGAACTGGCAATACGGGATGAGGCGAGGGAGCTTTCTACCGGGGACCCACGTAGCTCCATAACATGATATTGCTGCAACGGTCCCAATCATTTTGCAAAGGATTGCAATGAATCGCACACCGATAGGCAGACACCCCAGATGCGATGTTATAAGTGCAACGCGGTAGGCCATGTAGTCCGCAATTGCCCGGGTAGCAAGCCAAGGAAATAGGCCTCAGCGCCAGTCTACTCCCCAAGCCCCATATGAAGGAGGCGCTACATACAATTGCCGTACTTATCAATGGAATCAGGAGATTAGCCTTGCTAGACACAGGCTGTTCACGGTCGCTCGTAAGTATATCTCTTTGTCACTTTTGAAAGAGGAAAGAAGTGAACATGCCCACTGTTGGTGAAAGAACCTTAAAGTGCTCTGGGGTATGACTTATTTAACTTGACGTGAACAACAGGCCCCCTATCGATGTTGAGGTTCTTGTTGTGGACGGAAAATTGCTTGGTCGGATTTCACATCATCAAGAAGTTGAGAGGAGTACGCGTTGTTAGACATTTTCATGACGGTCGTCTTCGAGTATAGAATCCAGAGGTTGGCAGTGAATATTTCGGAGACAGTAGGAAAGCGTAATGCAGGTTCGCAGTGGATATCGCAGCAAAGTAGCAGAGCGTAGTTCTTCCGTCTGTCATGTTTGCCGGACAAGTTGGTCATCCAGGTAGGAAAACAAAGATGGCCGCCTTTATACACGACGGATCCAGTGTTCTGTAGCTCCTGATTGGTTAATCTTCTATTGGTAGACTATAAAGGGAATTAAGTCACTTTGACTCGCTCACTAGTTACATATAATATACACAAAAAACCGTAACACGCGTGACCGGCGATGGGACTGTGAGCTTTCAACTTGACTGACCCTTGTGCTAAGCTATCACCATCAACGAGCTTGACTCCCACGCGGAGTATGACCAGAACATGAAGATCCGGTTGTGTCTTGGACGTGGTCTACTGACTAGACACTATCTGCGTTGAAGCACCGGACAGCCGAGTATCCAGTACCAAATCCGCGCAGGGAAGAGTATAATCGTGAGCTACGAGCCTGGATAGATAACGGCTGGCTACTTCTGTATCCGCAGGAATAATTGATCCCTCTAATACCTGTGTTGCAGAAAATCAAACAAAAGGTCCGCCCGGTCATGGATTATCGGGTACTCAATCAATATGTTGACGCGCACACTGCCGATGCAATGTTTTCATGTTGACAAATCGTTATGGCCCTTTCAAGCAGTGATAATAGTCGGGCAAAGATACTGCCTCATTCGTTTGGGTTTGGGGCTCAGCGTGGCACCGCTAATCATGCGATCAGTTGTGAATGCCATGGTCACACAGGACATGGCCAGAGTGTTTAGAGAGTGGCATCCATGAACTGGGATTACGAGTCTGGGAGACTTTACTTTGTAAAACGGGTCCATCCTGAGGTCTCAAAGGCAATGGAGTTGCAAAAGTGACCTCCCACCGCTGCCTAACTTGCTCACCCGTCGGAGTATCTTTCCCCTGTATGGGAAGTGGATTGGACATCTGCCAGTATATGGCTGTTTCCGCGTCACAACTGCATTCATAAAACGGCACATGAACTCTGTCATGACTAGCTGAGACGATGAGTTGTGGGACCACTCCTGACTCGGATGCTGACAGGCATCATTACTAGATTGCTACCGAAGGATCTGGTACAGGGTGATTGGTACGTTGATGTACACCGTGTACGTTGATGCAAGCTTCTTGAACACTGGCGTCGTTGTGGAAAACGGCGAATCCCTGTTTGAAGATGCCTGTTGGCTGCGATCAGAACGCAGAAGTCAAGCATATCATCCTGGCAGAGCTCGACGCGATCTTGAGAGGCATCAGCATGGCACTGCAATGGAAAGCGATTGTGGTTCACCTGAAGACTGACTTGACGTGTATGCATCGATGGGTTTCTGATACGTTGTCTGGAAAGTCTTGAGGGCGCGCAAAGGTGGCGATAGAAATGTTAATAAGACGTCGGTTCAGCACAATCAAGGAACTGGTGGAGGAATATAAATTGACTGTTTACATAGAACTCGTCAGATTCCATGCAAACCGAGTAGATCAGCTCACCAGAGTGCCTCAACGTTGGCTCGGTTTGGAAAGAAACGGAACCAGTGAACGCCGCATCTATAGAAGAGCAGGAATCAACCCACATTCAAGCCATCCATCGACTTAGTGGGCATCCCAGTGTACTTTGTAAGACGGATCCATCCTGAGGTCTCAAAGGCAGCTGTTCGGGCGCTGGTTGTAGAGTGCGAAGTGTGCCAATCCAGTGACCCGGCGCCAGTGCATTGGAAAGCTGGACGGTTGGATATGTGCCAGAATTAGAGCTGGTTGGGGATGGAGATAACACATTATGAAGGCCGGCATCAACTGATATACTGTGACCCTAGTCGGTTTTCCATCTGGCGACCGTTACCACGTCAGGACGCTCCCAGCATCATCCGACAGCTGGAATTGCTATTCTGCGAGAGAGGGTCACCTATCGATCTGCTCATCGACAATGGTGCAACATTCTGTGGTGAGGTCTTCGCGATGTTTGCAGAGAACTGGGGCGTCTGACTTAGATTCCGGTCTGCTTATCAACCACCAGGGAATGGCATCGTGAAGAGATGCTCTCGCACCATCAAGCGTATCACTGCTCGGTCGGGATGTTCCATTATGGAGACGTTATACTGGTATAGCGTGACGCCAAAAGACGGTGCAACAACTTCGTCAGTACCAGCTAACGCTATATATATCAAATCCGCATAAAGCGTATGAATGTTGCTCCGCCACTTGAACATACAGATCCTGGAATCTACAGAGTGCGAGATGCAGTATGGGTAAAGACCTAGGTTCAGTTCTCATCAATGGAACACCACACCATTCAGAGACCTCTGCTCTCATCGGAGATCTGCTTCGTCGGAAGATGACGGCAGTGATAAGCCGTCTGAGAACGACTCAAATTCGCACTGAATGCAGGCCAGACTATTAATTACGGGACCAGCGGAAACAGATGTTGAAGACGACGATGATGGTGCTACTAACGAAAGAGACCAAGTGGGCACAAAGGTAGAAGAGAAGTCCACCTTTACGTAGAAGAACTCGTCGACTGCGACCGCCATCTCCGATACGTTCTTGGAGCTAGGAGAACTGGCCAGATTGGTTGGGTGTATAAATTTTTTTTGTGAGATCAACTCTACATAAAACCCACCACGCGAGAGAGAATAAATAATCAGTACGTTCGTGAACGTGCTACTGCTTTCACGAAGAGACTGTGTCAGTTAGGAAAGCGATTACTTGGGCCAGTTTCACACACTCTTTACCAATTTCTTTCTGTATCTTTCTGTTTCGATATAACTCACTCTCTGTTTGTCTGTCTGTTGGTCTCTCTCTTTCTCTCTCTTTTTCAGCTTATCGTAGTTCTTTCTTTAATTGTAAAAATGGCAAAATTACGAAATTTCAATATTTGCACACATAATAATTCGACTTTGTCATTGTTTTTTTCCCTAAAATTATTTTTGATATATAAAATAATTATATATTGTTTTATCAGTCCTAACCACCCAATTATACGTCTTTTTTACACTAGGTACCAACATGAAATCGCTGGAAAATGAGCATAGCAGGATAATAACGGCCTTAAACTTGATGAAAATAATTTTTATCGTTTAAATGTTTATGTTATTACCAAGAGGAACGATCAAAGTATTTTTTTATTATGTTTTTACATTTTTTAATAATTTCTAGCACGTCCAAAATTTTCGTTAAAAATCTTGTATTTTTTTGATCAGCAAAATTGACAGAAAATCGATCGTCAGCCATTTTTTTAAACTTTTGTTTACAAAAGTGAAAGTTTCTGTTTAAAATTCGTTTAAAAAATCAATTATGATTTTTTTTTTAAATTAATTTAAGAAAATTAAAAATTATAAAGTTTATTTAATGTATTTTGAAACAAACATTGCTTACTTTCTGCGCTGAAAAAGAAATGTACTTTCAAATGATAGAAAGCCGGGCTTAACAGTGGTGTTGATTGACAAGTGACATGTGCGTGATTTCATCTTACGGGACGAAAAGTTATAGTACGGAAAGTCAGTGACAGTTTAGCTTCATGTAAACAACTTATTTATCTCGTAATTTTTAAGTAGGCATAACATGATAAAAACGGCCTTAAACTTGACGAAAGCAGAATTTTATCGTCAAAATGTTTATATTACTACAAACGCAAACCACGTGACGGGCTATTGTTTTCATGATGCTTCCGGTTTTCTGTATATTTGAATTTAAGCTATTTTGGGGCACAAAAACAAAAACAAAAAAAACATGTTATATTAGATTTTTAGCTATTGGCAACTTGATGATTGTAACCAGCTTTATTTTATAATCTGTAAATGATATTTATCTGCTCAATAATACCATTGAGTAAGGTGTACAGGATTTTCATTAATTTTAGAATATTTAACAACTTTAATGTAAAAAAAATAAAATAATTTAAGAAATAACAAATAATTGTTGTAAAAATTTATTTTTCATCGAAAACGTTTTTTGCTTTCAGAAAATATTATCCATATTCATACAAATAAGTAAAAGCAGCTAAAAGCTTTTTAAATTAAATAATATCTTTGTTTTATTGAGTTTTACTTTTGTATGTTACAATTCAGAGCTGATTTTAAGGTCGAAGGGTGTCAACTAAAAAAATGATTTCCTTTCCTCAAAGCCTTGTGCTTTTAACTAATTACTCACTAAAACTGTACAAATTAGAATTTCATGAGTTTTCATAAATTAATTATGGGGGGGGGTAATAAATATAACATTTTTTTTTACCATAACTTAAAAAAATAATATACATATTTATAATAATTTCAATCATTTGTGAACAGTTTCTGAAAGTTTCATTAAAATCTGACAATTATTTTTATTTTTGCAAGATTTTCAAAATTAATGACTGCTATTAAAAAAATACACAAAAATCCGCCATGTTATTTAGTAGGACACTCGCTGATGAAGAGAAACGATGTTTTTCAATCAAAAGTTAGAATGCTCTAATAAAGACAGAAATATTTTGAAAAATAATTAAAAATTACTTTGTTCTTTCCTCTTAATAAAAACATAAACATTTCGACGACAAAATTTTGTTTTCGTCAAGTTTAAGTCCGTTATTATCCTGCTATGCTCATTTTCCAGCGATCTCATTTTGGCACCTAGATATAACAATGATATATGCGGATATTTTGTGATCTTGAAATCAAGCAGAAAATTGTCCAGTCATTGATATGATTAGATATTAGTATTTAATGAAAGAAACTAAGAAATTACAAAAGGTAATTTCCACAACATATTCCTAATGATGGATATACTTAAACAGTCCCCTCTATTATTTCTCAGTTATATTTGTTATCAACCTTAACATTGAATCTGACTCAATATTACGAAAGATTTAAGGATGATATCACGATGTGCTTTTAATTAAAGAAGCTGATCTAGCCCAACTAATATATTATGAATATTGTTGATATAATTTTAGTAAGGAAAATAGTATCAGCAAACTGAAATTATTTGGTATGTAATTTATGATACAATAGTTTTTTTAGGGGTTAAACAGAATTGATTGTGTTGGACCAAATCTTACAACAGGGTCATGAAAAATTATCACTCCCATCCATTTTGTAGAATCTGACCAAATGATTAAACATAATGAAGAGAGAAGACATACACACACACACATGTATATGTCCACGTACATATACACTCCCAAACTATGAAAACAAAAAGTAATGAAAAAAAAAATCGAAGAAGGTGGTATGGAAAAAGAGCTAGAGGAAAACATTGAATAAATTTAAATGTGAAATTTAAAAATCTGGTAGAAAGACACAATAAACAAATAATTCTATAGCGTAAATTTTAATAGGATCTTAAATCTATAGTAATGTTCTTGTTTTTCCTTTA